>CAUYRH010102797.1:0-18219 GCA_963574655.1 Perodicticus potto | reverse complement strand
GAGAATTGGTATTAACTCTTCTTTGAAACTTTGGTATAATTTGGCAATGGAATGCAGGGTCCTAGACATTTGTTTGTGGGGAGATTTTTTTATTACTATTTCAATCTCATTACTCATTATTAATCTCTTCAGGATTTTTGTTTCTTCCTCATTCGCGCTTGGGACATTGTGGGTTTCCAAAAATTTATTCATTTCCTGTAGATTTTCTACTTCGTGTGCATAGAAATGCTCATAATAGTCATGCATGACATTTTGTATTTCTGTGGTATCAGTTGCAATGTCTCCTTTTTACCTTTCTGACTGAGTTTATTTGAATCCTTTCTCTTCTATTTCTGGTTAATCTAGGTAATAATCTATGAATTGTGCTTATCTACTCAAAGAATCAACTTTTCATGTTATTGATCCTTTGTATTTTGTCTGTTTGTTTGTTTCCATTAATTTAGTTCCTCTCTGAGCTTTGATATTTCTTTTCTTCTACTAGCTTTAGGTTTGTTCTTCTTTTTCTAGTTTCTTGAGGTGTCACACAGGTTATTAGTTTATGATCTTTTTGTCCTTTTATGAAGGCATTTAAGGCTACAAAATTCCCTTTTAGAACTCCTTTTTCTGAATCACAGAGATTTTTAAAAGCTTGTGTCATCTTTGTTATTCAATTAGAAAAATATTTTTTATTCCATTTTAATTTTACCATTGACCCAAGAATTGTTCAGCAGCATAATTTCCATGTATATATGTAGTTTTGAGAGTTCCTCTTGGAATTAATTTCTAGTTTTATTCCATTGTGGTCTGAGAAGATACATAGTATGAGGCTGATTTTTCTGAATTTGCTGAGACTTGTTTTGTGGCCTAATATATTATCTATCTTGGAAAATGTCCCATTTGCTGATAAGAAGAATGTATATTCCTTAGTTTAGAAATAGAATGTTGTATGAATATCTGTGTAGGTCCATTTGTTCCAGGATCCCATTTAAGAACACTGTTTCCTTGTTGCTTTTCTGCCTTGGTGTTCTGTTCAGTTCTGTCAGTAGAGGGTTGAAATCCCTGTCTATTGTGATGTTGCTTTTTATTTATTTGGTTAGATGTAGTAAAATTTGTTTTATGAATGTGGTATTTTCTGTGTTAGGTACAGACATATATATTTAGGATTGTTACATCTTCTTGCTGATTTGCATCGTTTATCATTACTTTATGACTATCTTTGTCTATTTTTTATGATTGCTGATTTAAGGTCTCTTTTATCTGACATGAAAATAGCTGTTCCTGTTCACTTTTGGTTTGCATTTATATGGAATATTTTTTTCCATCACTTTACCTTGAGTCTAATGAAATGTGTTTCTTGGAGACAGCATATATATATATATATATTTTTTTTTTAATTTAGTCAATCTTTATCTTTTAAGTGGAACATTAAAATCATTTACTTTCAATGTTAGTATTGATACAAGAGATTTGTTCATCATGTTGATTGTTACCTAGTTGCTTTGTTTTCTCACTGTTTTATAAGAGCCATGAGTTTTAACTTCCAAGCGTTTTTACACTGGTAAGTATCAACTGTTCTATTCCACAGCACTTTCAATCATTTTGCGTAGGGCAGGTCTAATGGTGACAAATTTCCTTAGTGTTTGCTTGTCTGGGAAAGAGTTTATTTCTCTTTCATTTATGAAACTCAGTTTTGCAGGATAAAAAAATCTTGATTGGCAGTTATTTGTTTAAGAAGAATGAAAATGGGACCCAAATCAATCCAAAGACAATCAATCCGAAGGTGAATATCTACTCATTGCTTTCAGTTCTCCTGGTGAGCACGGTTTGTATAAGTTGCTTCTAGTCTACCATCTTGACTCCCTTGCCCCCCATGAATGCTCGTGTACACAGATAACTAAATTAACTTATGATCCTGACTTTTCGTATATACACATGCACTCAGGTCTGCGCTACATAATTTAATACATATTGTCTTATAGGGGGGATAGGAAAAAGTAACTATGTTCATTTGCAAAGTCCTTCTTACAGTATATTAGTGGGGGAGTTAAAATATGTGTGGTGTGGCACTCAGATCCTTAAACTATCATGTCCATTGTCAGCCATGTCTGTTGCCTATCCAATGACCATCCCCTCCTACACTGCCATGGTGGTAGAACCAAGATCAAAGATAAATAGAAGCTCAAAAGAAATTCTCATTCTAGCTGCTCTTGACCCACTGGCAGCCATGGGACCTGGACACTTCCAGAGACATTAGTGGAAATACACTGAGGATATTCTTGGAAAAGTGTTTCTCCTTGAGAGATATAGGATGAA
Organism: Perodicticus potto; assembly: GCA_963574655.1. Lineage (NCBI taxonomy): Eukaryota > Metazoa > Chordata > Mammalia > Primates > Lorisidae > Perodicticus > Perodicticus potto. The sequence continues at coordinate 15,927 of CAUYRH010102797.1, read as the reverse complement.
ACCCCAACCCAACTTGCTTTGGGCTTTCAGAAAACTTAGAAAATAGCAGAAGCATCAACTTAGTATACAGAAATGACTAAGTTGCAGGACCTACCCCAATAATCACCTTCTGAACTTGTTATGATTGAAGAAAATATACCCCTCAAACTGCGTTTAGTCTGCCTTGGAGGACTCTCTTCCTTGCAGCCAAAGGCATCTCCCCTCCAGTGCCTCTCCCACCTTCCCACTCTTGCCCTGAGCCCACATGTCTCTTGCCTTTTGTCCTAGTTTAATTTCTGGCACATGCAAGTATGCTACCCGAAAAATGATACAAAATTGGCCTTTTCTCTGTTCTTTTTCTTACATGTCCTCCCGAGACACATGATGACCCTAAAATCTAAATCTTTTAGGTGCCTCAGAGAGTGGGGAAGGGACCGAGCAGGGGTGTCCTGACCTGGCCAGTAGTGTGTAGGGCCGAGCAAGAAGGAGTGACAGGCACAGGTGGGTTGGTGACACTGTAAACTGCCAAGGAAGCTTTCACGTGCCCTAAAGTGCCTCTTGACCTCAATAGAAACCATGGGTTGTGAACTTAAGCCCCTCTGATCCCTCAGGCAGCCTCTACAGAATAAGGATGAGTTGTCCTGTTGTCTAAACCCCAAGAACTAGCAGCCCAGAGAAATGCCATTGGAAACCACCGGCAACTGCTGTTCACAGTGGCTGCAGAAAGATTGTGGATGAAGTTTCAGGGAGCCACTGGAACCAGGACATCAATTCCATAGCTTTTGCCTTGACCAGTGGTGCTCTGTCATGCCCCACAGGGACACTGGCAATGGCTCTACAAAGAAGTAAGCTATAAGGAACTGCTAAGTTGCCAACTGAGGAACCCTGCAGCCTAAATGTTTTCAGCCTTCAGCCTTCTCCTCTCTTGATTCCCTCTTGACATCTGTGCAGTAGAGAAGGAATTTGTTTCTTTGTTATGTCCTCCATTCACCCTGGAAGGAAAATAGCTCTCTCACTAGTTGCAGAGAGTGAAGCCCCCAACTCTAGAGTTGATCCAATTATAAAGGACTAGATCTCAGTCCAACCCTGAGAAGGCAACAAAAAGATGCTGCTGAGCAAAGATGTTTGCACCTGCTTTGACCAACAGGTAGTCACCACTCAGGTAAATCACTGATTGGCTACTTAAGCCAAGAATAAATCTTTTCAAATTGTGGGTATCAGGGCAGGTTGTTTTATTTACGAACAGTGGCAATCATGGGTTTTGTTTGTTGGTTCGTTTGAAAGGCTTGAAAAGGCTTTCAGGCCTTAATAAATTACAGTTTCTCCAATTCTTTGTGCTGAAGTATATCGACTACACAAAATGAATTAGAAAGAGTGGATCAAGTTCATCATAAATCAATTAATTGCACTAACTTTTCTATCAATATTGTCTATATCAAACCATGGCTAAGTTTCCACAGAGCTGTGCTCATGTAAGCATCACAATAAAAAGCATGGTAACAGCCAGTATTATAGAATGTGCCAGACACCGGGCTAATAATGCTTGGTGTCATTTAATCTTCACAACCCTGTGTAGTAGGTACTTAGTGCCTATGTGGCTTTGGGTAAAATACTTAATCCCTCAAAACTGGTAACTGACAGAGCCAGGACTCAAATGTGAATCCATAAGAGTCCAGAGTCTAAATTTGAAACCACACTGCTACACTGAGCCCTCTAACCTGCCCTTGGGAAGCCCCACCTCTCCCCTACCCATCTCTGTAGTCTTTCTCTTGAAAAGTTACCTTGATGAAGGCAACTGATTAAAAGACTCTTATGTCTCAGGCTATTTGAGAGGGGATTGCAAAACCATTGGTCAGCAAGTTTATGGAAGCTGGGGCTATTCAGAGGTTGCTAGCAAAGATACAACATCAAACCTTCTACCTACCAGTGGTTGGCCCCAGGGCTGAACTCCATTCTCCCTCTTTCTCTAGTACAAAGCAGATTGGAATTATATTTGCCCCCCAAAACAGGGATGTTCCTAATGAAATATCCCAAAAACATTTTAGTTAACATTTAGGGGGGGGGAGTGTGCATTTAGCAGCGTTACAGCATAAAATGATTTATATAATATAAATGAGAAGAAAGGGGATATCACAATTCTTCTGAACAGAGCAATTCTTAATGGTCATCCCATCACAGGGGAGAATTATGCTTTGAGGTCTAATTCTATAGCTACTAAGTCAATAAAGCCATGCAAATTAGGCCTATGTCACAAAGCATCTTGTCCTGGTACCAACCCTCATGGGTGGACATAAATTATAGAATTGGATTCTGGTTAATGGGACATTTACAACCTAAGTCAGAAGCCTTCCTGGAAAAGGAAATTAGATTCAAGAAAAACAAAAATCAATCATGAATACTTTGGTAAGTAAAACAAGATACTCAAAGACCTAATATGCACCATCTTAGCCATATTAGTGTTTGTTGGGGTTGGCTTTTCAAGCTAGCAACAAGAACATGAAAGAACTTACAAAATAAACCTAGAATCAAACTTAACTGTCTAGGCTTGAACTACTGTTAAGTGGAGGGGGATGTGTGTGTGCACGCGTGTGTGTTCGTGAGTGCGTTGGTGAAGGTGAAATGGACCCTCTAGGAAACTAGTGTGGAAAGACTTTTCAGATAAATTTCATTTTCTTTTATATGCTGCCATACAAATTGAACATTTTGAAGATGCAAGTATATACTTAAAAATTAAACAAAACAAAAAACCTTATTAGACCAAACCTCGGTAACTTAATAATTTGACTAGTAATTTCTATCCCTTCTGCTTTTGAACACAACAAGCCAATAATTTAACATAAAACTTTCTAAGTTGCCTGCAACATAAAAGTTGAGAAACGATGTTAAAAATGCACCTGTGTGCTCAAAACCTTAAGAAAAGCCCACCTTATTTAGCCTTTTCATTTGGTTGAATACCATCTCTATAACTTGATTTTATTTAAGATAAAAGATGTGAAAACTCCATTTACTAAGCAAGGCAATGATCTACTCTGAATCATTAGTAATTATAAAGAGTACACATATTTCATTATGTGATATTGGCTATAAATTCGTTTTGTAGCCCATCCATTACTGAGAAACATTAGCTGCACATGTTAGCAATTATGTTCAACAAATGATTCATATTTAAAACTCATTTTTACTTCTCAGAAGCACTTTGGAAGTGATTGTTTTGTATATGCTGAAAACTGCTAATGGTTTGTGCGCCCTGTGACTGCTGCAGACACTTTTCCAGGCTGAGCCAGCCCGTGAGCCACGCGTCTCATATGCATGAAGGACTCGGGGTTCTCTCCCTATGCACAGCCTAGGAAGGAGAGTAGAAAGGATAACTCAATGTTAGGAGCTGAACCGTGCCCCCACCCCATTCTATTGAAGCCCTAACCTCCAGTACTTTGGGTTGTAACTGTGTTTGTGGATAGAATCTTTAAAAGGGTGATTAAATTAAAATGAAGCTGTTAGGGTAGGCTCTGACCCAATCTGACTTGTGTCCTTAATGAGGACAGGAAATCTGGACACAAAGGGAGACGCCAGGGATGTGTATTCACAAAACAACAACCATGTGGGGACACAGCAAGAAGACAGCCACCTGCCAGCCAGGGAGGTACCTTGATGACACCTGGATCTTGAAGTTTTGGCCTCCAGAATGGCAAGGAAATGAATTTGTTTTGTTTAAGTCACCCAGTCTGTGGTACTTGATGGCTGTCCTAGCAAACTAAGACATCAGCTTATTTATCCACTGGGCACGGATAAAGCTAGGGTTAAGCTGGTGATTCCTGAAACATGGTGAGCCTTGAAGGTCAGTGTCAGCTTCACCTCCATCCCAGTGAAACAGCCACCTCTTGGGAATAATGATTTCACCAAGAACTTTCTGTAATACTTTGACAGATAATGTCTGACCCACATGAGTATAATAACTGATTATGCCTTCAGTCAATGAGAGCAGTAGTCATTTATTGGAAGCTTAAGATGGGCCAGGCCCTGTACTATACCCTCTATGTACATTATATGATCATCCTCATTACAGCCCTATTAGGCATATCTTATTGTTAATCTGGTTTTATAGAAAAGGATTCTATCTTTCCCATGATTACATAAACAGGAAGCCTGACGTTAACCCAGGTAGCTCATCTGAGGAGTTTATGCTTTTAAGTGCTAAACTGGCCAGGCGTGGTGGCTCACGCCTGTAATCCCAGCAATGTGGGAGGCTGAGGCTGGAGGATTGCTTGAGCTCAGGAGTTCGAGGCTCGTCTGAGCAAGAGTGAGACCCCGACTCATGAAAAAAATGGAAAAACCCAGCCGGGCGCAGCGGCGAGCGCCTGTAATCCCAGCGGCCTTGGAGGCTGAGGCAGCAGGATACCCACAGCTGGAGTCTGAGGTTGCAGTGAGCTACGACACCATGGCACTCTGCTCAGGGCATAGGGTAGAACTCTGCCTCCACAAAAAAAAAAAAAAGTGCTAAACTGTATATATTCACTGATATGTTGGTGGCCTTAAAATGTAAGCATCTGAAAATAATAACCCTTATTTTTTTCCTCCAAACAAGTGACTATGATGGTGGCAGGGAGTCCATTCTCTTTACCTCCTGCCCACGCTCTCTGGTTCGTTCACCCCCTCCAGGAAGCCTTCCAGGCCCATCCATCCCGGAGGCTTAGATGTGTGTCTTCAGCCCTACATCATTTACTGATGAACCTCTTCACTTGGCACTTGGTATAAACTGACCTGATATTCTCATGTGCATTTGTCATATTTTACCAACTTTTATTCAGGGCCCAGATGCTGGTAGTATGTGGCAGGTACCCCTAGAGTGTACCTTCTATGACTTTAATTCATTGCAAAGAGGTTGCTTCATACAGGTTGGTGTGGAGTAACAAGCTAGTTTGTCTGAATATACCAGCAGGAGCTCACCTGGGGTTGTCTGGACAAGGATTGGCTGAACTGGGGCTCCCCTCTTCCCTAGTGATGGGAAGGAGTTTGAGCAGCTTGTAAACAGCTGGCCTCTAACCCCAGACCACCAGGGACTCAACTGGTGGACTTATCCTCACAGGCAAAGCTGCTGTCACACTTGCTCTTTAAAGAGGAACCCACCTTGCGTGACAAAGAGACAAATTAGTTTTCACTAACAAGTCAACTGTGGCTTTATATTGAGAAACTTGTGCTCTGGAATCCATGAAAAAGGGTTATTCAGAACCACTTAGAAGCACTTTTTAATAATAAGAGTGCTTAGGCCCCCAACCCAGATTGATTGAATCAGAAATTTTTATGTTTTAGAATCTACCCAAGTGATTCTCCATAGACAGGCTGGTGAACAGGAGAGACTTCCTTCCCAAGTGGTAACACAGAGTGGGTGAATCGGCAGGCTCTGTGAAGCACTGGCCACTCAGTGGGTCATCAATGCCAGACCCCATCCCCCCCATACACATCTAGACATGGAATCGGAGCTCAGGAAGTAACACTGGTAGACACATCCGCTCCAGTAAGAGGGAAGAGCTTTGTGCTGATGGACCCACTGAGTTCCCTGGGGAAGAAGAGTGACCAGCTTGTCCTGGTTTTAAAAATGAAAATCTCAGGCAAACTCAGACCATCAGTCACCCTCTTGGGGGAACAGGCGAGGTTTCTGCAGCATTTGTGACTCAAACCTGGGAGCCCTGAAGCTGAGCTGGGAGGGGGCTATCCACTTTGCTGATTGACACTTCACTGTGACCTTGAACATCCCCCTAAGGGGAAGATGAGCTATGTCTCTCGCAATAAGAGGAATTAGACATGTCAGCATCTTCTCTGATAGGTAATAAGCCCTGCAGAAAACCTGCCCCCAGCCTTCACTATTAAGTTTGTCTTGTACGTCACACCTGCGCAGGCTACTGCCCGATTATAGCTGCATCTCACATATAGCAATGAGCTTCTGTTTGTTGTGTTCTGACAATGAATTTATGTTGGGTTCACCAAGCCTTCTCTGATGCCCTGCAGAGGGACACGCCCTCAAGGGCCATTCCACAAACATAATCAGCTATTTTGCCCCATGGTAAAGCATGTCAAAAGAGCTGACCTGGGACAAGTTCAATTATCCACTGAGGAAACAGCCTCTTGTGGGGAAAGAGGAAGGAAATTTGATTTTGTTTTCAATGTAAAACAAAGAGACCTGGCTACCACGTTTAGTGCCAACCTTCCATGCCTGTGAGATAGAAGTAGTGACACATTGAATTAACAGCTATTAGAACCCAAATCTGTCCTGGGAACTATGAATCATAGGAAGTGGGCTGGTGACATTTACCTTATAAAAAATTATTTTTTAAAGTAAAAGCAGTGTACGCTTATTTCTATATTTAGATAGTTCAACATTTACTCATAGACAAAGGAAATTAAAGTTAAGTTGGACTCATGTTTCCCCCATTTCCAGCCCTATATCTAATAATGACTCCATTTATCAAACATACTATGGGTCGAGCATGGCTAGATGCTATTCATTTTCATCTTCAGCATGACCTAATGAGGTAGATATTATTATCCAATTACGCCCCACTTAACAGAAGTAATAGATATCAGAGAAGGTGACGGCTCATGCCCGGAGGCTGTACTGGTCAGGGAAGGCAGCCACACAGGGAGGAGAAGGCCTGTGGCCTCCACCCATGCTGACTCCATTCCCCTCTGACCCTGCCACCTCCAAACCATAGCCTTCTCCTTGTCTCCCTCCGCAGTGTGAGCAGGACAAGAAGAAATCCATTGATTCCAGAGTGTTAAATGTGTCAGTACGCTCATCCCTGCAGAGCCTGGAGAACATCTGGCACGTGGCTGATGTTCTGGGACACGATGTCAACTTATGTGACAAGTAACATCTGGCCAGGAGACCATTTGTGCTGCCTTGATAGTGAGCAAACCAAGCCGGTGGCACTTGTCATCATTCCCCAATGGGCACAAAAAATACAGCTAGACAGAAGCGGTAAAGTCCAATTAACAAGATTTCATTGGATATTTCAAAATAGCTAAAAGAGAAGATTTGGAATGCTCTTAATGCAAATAAATAATAAATACGTGAGACGGTGGCTATCCCAATTACCCTGACTTAATCATTACACATTATACACATGTATCAAAATACCACCTGTACCTGTATGGAAATGCCACCTGTACCCCACAACAATGTGCAGTTATTAAGTGGCAATAATACATAAGATAGGAGTGGTGACACTGAGCTCCCTCTTCCTGTTACGCCGTCGTGGGGCTGGAGCTGGCCTGTCCCTGGGCTTCTGGCCCCAAAGGCCATTGCTCCTCCCCAGCTCACCCTCTGGTCGGCCACTTCAGAGGCTTCTCTGTGCACCGAGGTGATCATGACCTTTCTGGTCACACTTTAGAAGCGACGTTCATGCCCCTGACTATAAAGTTATCAAATGCATAAAGCTCGTCAGGGCAGGGGTTCAAAGCTCTTTCTTGGGGTTAATGGTGTTTTGTGACCCCGAGAGCAAGCTTCATCCCGCATGAAGAGGGAACATCTGTGGCTGAGAATGTCTTGACAGAAAGAGTTTAAGCAGAAACTCTTGAGGGTAAACAAGCTTTGCAGAATGACATTGTAGGTGGATGAATGAGCGCAGTTCCCTCTCACCCAGGCGCACACCAGCCCTAGCCCCGTGGATGACGGCAGCCGGCCTGGGGTTGGTGTGTTCTTTTAATTGCTTTTGTGTCCGTGCACAATGCAAGGATTTCAGGCTGAGTTGGCATGCAGGTTGTGAGGGTGGTTGTGCATGGCATCGCCAGAAACCTCAGAGGAAATGATTCAAAGAAACAAGACAAGCAAGATTCCTGAAGTGAAAAGGGAGTTTCTTCCAGCCACAGACATAATCTCAACAGCTCATTCATCCGTTCACTCCCTCATCTGTTCATTCAGCAAGTGTTCACGGGCTTCTTGTGCTGTGCCAGGCTGTGTGCAAGAGGACAGATGTGCATGGGACTCCCGTCAGGGGGGCGACGGCTCTGATCACCCATCACGTTTACCTGGGGCACCACCTCCATGTCCTGGAGCTGCTTTCAGCCCTGGGAGGATAGAATTGAGGCTTAACGCTATCCCATCTCAGGGCTGGTAATTGTGAAGATGGTGAAATGGTTTGAGACCTTCCCGAGAGCAGAGATGAGAGCGTCACCCCACTTACACCCCCACTCCTGCTGCTTCGCCGTCTGCCACCCAGCTCCTCCTCACTAAAACCTGGGGAATCGCAGGACAGGCCATTGTGAACGATTCATGTTCTCTGTCTCGCCTCCTCCCACCCTCTAAAGACGTGAATTATGTTAGGAGTCTAGAAAGTATCCAGCCATGGAATATGAAAAATAGTATTAATGACAGCTGAATACTTTCCAGACAACCCTCATATATTCCATAAGCATATATAGTGTGAAAAATAAAATTAAATTTAATGTGTTCCTCACCCATTGTGTTCATATGTATTTATTTTCTGTGCTCATTGCTGGCTGGCTACTGATACTCTTATTGATTGTGTTCTATGAGGAAGAGGGTAGAATTATTAGCTGTTATTAATAATGGACATAAGCACCTGTCTGCCAACCTACCAGTCCCCTGAAATCCCCCAGGCACCTGCTAGTACCCTGCACTCAGTACTATGAAGGGCAGAGATCAAGGACGTGTTGTCCTGTCCTGCTAGCCAAGGGTCCAGTCAGGGTCAAGGACAAGCTCATGCTCAAGGAGACCAAGCCCATCAGTGTTCCCCTGGGCCTCCCTTTCTGTCCCAACTCAACCCCTTTTCCCCATCTTACCCTCCACTTTCTACTGAATCTCTGCCCATAGCAGGGTGCCTACACAGCTTTATTAATGTGGTTGTTTTGAGGGGTACACTTTATTAACGTGGTTGTTTTGAGGGGTACGCTTTATGACATAGCTGTGTAAGCATCCTGTCAAAATACAACATAACTGCTGATTATTACCAAGGACTGTGTGCAGCAAACACATCCAATCTTTATTTCTCTGCCATCCCCAACCCCTTCCTCGGAGGTACATTTTATTCTTTTTAATTTTTTTTCTGGACTGTCTAAACTGTTTATGAAGTATCATCTTTTATTTAGTGATGTTGTCTAAAAATCTATTAGAATGGTGTTAGTCTTATGGATATGTTCCCAGCTTCCAAGAAGTCATTATGAAGTAGGTTAATGCTATTAAACATAACTTATGTATAACTTAGTATCCATATACTACTGGGAGAAGGATTAGAAGCTTATTCCAGGCTTCACCCTGTAATTTGGAGAGGAAAGTAACAGCTCATTTTTATGGGACTGAGGACAAGTGAGGCTCCTGAGATGGGGGTGGGGGGAAGCTAGCTGCTCTTTCCAGGTTCCAGGATGGTTTCAACTGGGGGCCTTCTGAATTTGTAGGATGGGGAAACTTCCAGCACTTACTGAGGTGTGACCTTGACCAAGTCCCTTGACTTCTCGGAGCCTTGGCCTTTCTATCTGTGAAATGGGCATGACTGCCTACTGGAACAAGCAGACCTTGGGAGAGAACGCACACCAAGATCTTTTAAACCTTAAGGAGAAGAGCCTGAAGAGAAGTTGGACTGAACTTGGCTAAGTCTCACTTCACCTGGGTTAACAGTGTCCCACCTCTGGTGCCACTTGAATTCGGATAATACTGAAATAGAACATGTTTGTGTGTAGGAATATTACATGGGTCTCTTGCTAAGGCCATAGGATCAGTTCACAGTAGGGTTGAGGTTCCCACTTTCAATCATCTTAAGAAAAGATTGGGCCAGGAGCAGTGGCTCACGACTGTGATCCTAGCACTTGGGAGGCCAAGGCAGGTGGATTGCCTGAGCTCACAGGTTCAAGATTAGCCTGAGCCAGAGTGAGACCCCATCTCTAAAACTAGCCAGGCATTGTGGTGGATGCCTGTAGTCCTAGCTACTTCGAAGGCTAGGGCAAGAGGATCACTTGAACCCAAGAGGTTGAGTTTAAGGTTGCTGTGAGCTAAGATGCCATGGTACTCTACCAAGGGTGACCAAGTGAGACTGTCTCAAAAAAAGAGAGAGAGAGAGATTGGTCCAGAAATTGAAGGCACAGAAGGGCAGCCTTAGATGATGAAAAGGGGAAAGTGAAAAGCAACCACCTGCATCGTGTCCATCAACCCAAGGGTCCCTCGGAGACGTGCAGAGACTTGCAGGTGGCCGGAAATGCCCCAGAGAGGCAGGCTACAGATTAGTTATGTGTGTGCTCTCACCCCTTTTCTTTCCCCAAACCCTCAGTGATGGCTCTTGCCTGGTTTAACTGAGGTTTCTGATTGGGAGGGAAAACAGGAAACAGTTTTCCACAATATCTATTCCTGCTGTGGCTCATGGAGCCCTCCTTCCCTTCTTCCTAGAGACCTCTTAATTGCCAGCCAAATGTCTCTGACCACCCCTGCCCCCGCATCTGTGTGCAGCTGTTAAAACCATTTCATCTGGGAAATAAGACATAGTCTCACCCAGTTTTACAGGTCAGGCTCATACTTAAGTGAAAACTGCTTAAGCTCCTGGAGCCCACGTCCAGCCTGGCCTTGGGAGGAGGAGACCAAGGGTTACTAACCTGTGCAGGATCCTCTGCCTGCTGTGATGTTGGAGGGATGGGTGATGGGGTCCGGGGCTGCAGGACAGACGTCTCCCTAGCGCTGCCCTGCCATGGTGGTCTCTCTTCTGCCGATTTAGCTTATTTTCCTGGCCCCACTTGAAGGCCTCAGTCCCCAGGGCTCTGATGGTCCCTCAGGTGTCTTGGCCTCCACCGTCCTCTGATCAGCCCCTAGTGGCTTCACACTCACTTTCCCCTGAAGTTAAGGGTGAGGCCTGTGCAAGTTGCAGTGACCAATGCTGTCCTCCCTCAGAGACCAGGACTTCAAGGGGACAGCCCTGGCCCCTCCACCAGGTTGCAGAGTGGCTCATCCCTTCCCTGGGATGCCCCTCATTCACACCCTCCTAAGGTGATACCAAGGAGCTCGTTACCCCAGGGGCAGGCTGGAGAATGGGGCGTTAGCTCCCCCTCTTGTAGCCAGTCACAGCTGTCCAAGGGAACCCCTTCGGGCGGTAGTCCCCAGCCTGTTGGGCACTAGGGGCTGGTTTCATGGAAGACAATTTTTCTGCCAAACCAGGGTGTGGAAGGGAGGGGGATGATTTTGAGACAATTCAAGTGAATTACATTTATTGTATACTTTATTTCTATTATTATCACATTCTAACGTATAATGAAATAATTACACACCTCACCAAAATGCAGAATCAGAGGGAGACCTGAGCTTCTTTTCCCACAACCAGACGGTCCCGGTGAGAGAGGATACCCAGAAGGGTGAGTGCTAGGAGAACAGAGGTCTTCTTGGGAGACCCCAAGGATACTCCTGCAGAGTCCTCTCCATGGTGACTCAGCTCTTAGGAATTTGTAGATTTAATTTCCTGGGACGGGGAAATTTCCACTTCTGTGGAATCCAGTAGTTCTGTGGGGGGCTGGAACAGCTTCTCCTGCTCGATTCAAACTGACCAGCGAGAAAGGTAACCATGGTTTGGAACTTTTTGACTGGAAATAAAAAGGAGAAGACCAAGCCAGCTGGGGAATGCAGCCATTTTGAATTCTAGGCTGTTTGCTCCTCTAGCTGAATAAAACCTTCCTCTTCTAAGCATGGTGTTTGGGTGCTCTTTCTCTCCACTGGCCTCATCTTCCTGCAACACCAGGACTGGCATCACCTTAGATCATCAGGCACTAGATTGTCGTAAGGTGCATACAACCTAGATACTTCTAAGGTCAGTTTCAAGCACAAGTTGATAGTGAATGCAAAGCTGTGAATAAATGTCCACCGTGGGTACCAGGAGTTGCTACAAGCCAGTTGCAGGACTCCACGGGCTGGAACTCAGGCTCTGTGTGCAGGTGGAGTAGCAGCCCCCTGGGGACCTCCAAGAAACAGCCGGAAACTCTTGGAGGGGGTCAGTTTCCAGTAACAAGGCAGCACTGTGCCCAATGTGTGCTTCCCTCCCCCAAATGCCCGTCACCTTCGTGAATTAGGGAGCAAAGCCTAATTCACTCTGGGCAACTAACTCGTGGTTCTATCATGTGGGGCCACATACAAAGTCCTGCCACTTAACTGCAAGTCTCTGACGACCTCACCCAAGGAGGAATTGGACCTATGGAGTGTTAGGTCACGGCCGAAATATGACTCCCTGGGAATTTCTTTTGGGAATAGGACAGTGATAGACTTGGGTGAAGTTCACAACCTCACAATAGTAAATTATAGGGAAATAAAATGACATGTTGAAATTTTTTAAAGTGTCTGATTTTTAATGTCTACACTTGTGTTGACCAGTGTGTCAGCCACTCATCACATTTGTGGCTATTAAACATTTGAAATGTGAGTAAAAGAACAGAGAGGCGCTATAAAATACACACTGAGTTTCGAGTACTTATTGTAGTGAGGGAAAAGAGAATGGTAAAACATCTCATTAGTAAGTTTTATAATGATGATGTCTTGAAATACATATATAGTATTTTTGATAGAGATTAAAAATTTTCAATTAGTAGAAATTAATTTTCCTTCTTTTAACTCTTTTTTTTTGAGACAGTGTCTCAAGCTGTCACCCTGGATAGAGTGCCTGTGGCATCACAGCTCACAGCAACCTCAAACTCCTGGGCTTAAGCGATTCTCTTGCCTCAACCTCCCAAGTAGCCAGGACTACAGGCGTCTGTCACAACGCCCAGCTATTTTTTGGTTGTAGTTGTCATTGTTTTTTGGCAGGCCCAGGCTGGATTCGAATCTTCCAGCTCTAGTGTACGTGGCTGGAGCCTTAGCTGCTTGAGCTACAGGCACCACCCCTTTTTGCTTTTAAATTGGCACGCGAGGCTTGAATTTTATGTCTGTTAGATAGCACTGCTGTACCAGGACCATTAAATACCACTTCATCAGTTTAAACAATAGGGACTGCCATTTATGGGATATACTATGTGCCCAACACCAAATGAGTCTATTTGCATATATTACTTTTTTTAATCCTTACAATAATTTTTTCATAGAATTTGTTACCCCTAAGTTATAAAGGAGAAAACTGACGGTAGGGGGTGGGGGGTGAGAGAAGTTAAGTAACTTCTCCCTGGTCACACAGGGATTCTCTATTTAAATAAGTCTTTTGGGTTAAAAGTCTATGCTATGATCCTTTCTGCTGAAAAAAATCAAGGATTTATTAATCTCTAATAGAAAAAAGATTAAAGGCAGGATTAGTTTGTTAATGGTTTGTTTTGGTAATTTAAACTTTGAAACAATTTCAAATTTAGAGAAAAATTGTAAGAAATGTATAAGGATTCCCATATACTTTGTCCAGATTTACCCATTATCTGTAGGATAAGGATGGAGAAGAGAGAAAGAGGGGTTTTTTCCCCCTAAACCATTTGGGAGTAAATTGGAGACATCAGATCTATTTACCCCTAAAGACACGTGTGTGTGTGTGTGTGTGTGTGTGTGTGTTTCCTAAGAACATTCTTTTGTTTAACTATAATCCAACCGAATGGTCAAAATCAGAAAATTTAATAGTGATGTCATATCATTATCTAACAACAGTCTCTATTCAGATTTTATCAATTGCCCCCAAATGGGGTTCAGAGTCCAGTTCAGGATGACACCTTACATTTAGCTGCCCTGTCTCCTTAGGACAGTTCCTCAGAGTTATGTGCTGCTTATCTTTGGCATTTTTGAGGAAGATTATCCAGTTCTTTTGCAGAATGTTCTTCAGTACTGTTTGTCTAGAATACCCTCATGAGCAGAATCAGGATTTGCATTTTCAGCAGGATATCACAGAAGGAATCTTTGCTTGCTGCTTTTAAATACTGTTTGTGGAACTTTAGCAAAAACTATTCACAGATTATAAAAGTAAGAAGTCAAAAATATTTGTAGAATTGAAATTGGCCTAAATAGTCACTATGTAAAACCAGCATAAACGTTAAGCACAGCGGTGGCTCATGCCTTCAATCCCAGCCCTCTGGGAGGCTGAAGTGGCTGAGCTTACCAGTTTGAGACCAGCCTGAGCTAGAGCAAGACCCCATCTCTAAAAGACAGCCGGGCGTTGTGGTGGGACCTGTAGTCCCAGCTACTTGGGAAGCTAAGGCAAGAGAATCTCTTGAGCCCACGAGTTTGAGGTTGCTGTGTTCTATGACACCACAGCCCTCTGTGGGGGGTGACAAAGTGAGACTGTCTCAAAAACAAAGTAAAGACAATTACAATCATCATCGTAAGGGCTATTATTTTACTTCCATATTTTTGTGGCACATATTTCCATATTTTGTGATTTTTTTTAGAAAACAATCTTTAAATCAGTCTAACGATTTGAAAGATTGGAACATGTGAGTTGGTGATAGATAGGAAAAGACAGTGGGCAAGTAAGGTCACTCACTGCTAACAATGATTTAATTTCAAGGCACCTCTCCTTTACAGTGAAGTCATTGCTTCGTTCCTCTTTCTCTTTGTTTTTGCCTCAATTCACATGGTAAGTGCTTCAGTTAAAATCATCGAACTGCCATTGGCAAATCTCCTTGGAGGCTGCAAGATGATGGTTGGCAGCAAACTCTCATAATCTCATTTCATTCAAATGATGTTTTTATTGCAAGATGTAACACCAGCAACCCGAACTGTCTCTGACAGTCTCGTATTTCTCTCGTTTCAGAAACAGCTGTCAAAAGGATCTGTGTGAGCTGAGCAACTGACAAATTACATGGAAATTATATTTCTAATCAATCACTTGCCCAGAGTCATGAAAGCTGATATTTGGCTTATAGTCACCCAGACATGATACCATTTAGAAGCTATTGTTTCATCACAAGGCATCTAGTAATTTTCATGGTTTTTTCTCCTTATGTGAGGGTGGAAAAAAAATCTATAAAAAGATTCACTTTGAATAAAAAAAACCCAGATAGGCCAAAGGAGAAAGGATGGGAAAAGATACAGACGCCGTTTAGCTAGTTCTTCCAATTGCATGAGGTCAAACTCCCATAATAAATCCCATATTCTGAATCACTCAGAATAGCTAAACTCTCTGATCAACCTCAACTGGTCAAATTAGTCTTGCTGAGGGGTTACCAATGTTACTACTTTATTCAAAGAACTATTGTCCCTGATAATTTTCTTCATTATTTCTCTATTTTCTATTTCTTTGAAATCTCTTATCTTTATATCTTGCCTCCTATGTATATGTTTTGGGCTTAATTCACCCATATTTTCCTAGTTTCATAATATAGAAACTTAGATTCAAAAAGAGGAATGATTTCAAATCAATGGTCTGAGATTTAAAGCTATACATTTTTCTTAAATCAGTGTTTTAGCAGAATCCCTGGATTCTTGATGTGTTTTTAAATCATTTATCAGTACAAAATACTTTCATCTGATTTTCTTCTTCAACCTATGTATTATTTAGCTGCTAGTTGCTTAATTTCTAAGCATTTGGAGACTTTCTAGATATTTTATTGTTATTTCTGATTTAATTCTTCTCTTGACTGACAGACAGTTAGCCTAAGTATCTGAAGCTAAATGTCTAGCAGTCAAGAGCAAAAACTGGGTGTGAAGTGGGAAAAACCAAACAAACTGGAGACTAGAAGACCAGCTGTAATACAGGGGCACAAACTGGAACCTGCGTGGTCTTTAACCACCTCTGTTGTCCAACTCCAATGTCACAAGTGACCTCTGCACTTGAATTAACTGATCACACACACTTCTTCACTGCCAGTAGAGATATAAACCAGAGTTTTGAGTGGTAGTGTTAGACCCGAGAGGGGGGTCTAACGTTGGGATTGCAGCCCCCAAGAAGAGTCACCACACTCAGGTCGATGCAAAAGCAAGAGGCGTTTATTGCTGGCGCGCCAGGGTCCCTCAGCCGCTCGGGAAAAGGACCCCAGCAGCTGTTACAGTCTGGTTTTTAAAGCTTA
>CAUYRH010102796.1:0-33212 GCA_963574655.1 Perodicticus potto | reverse complement strand
TTCACAGGGTATAGAATTCTGGGCTGGAGATTGTTCTGTTTAAGTAGATTAAAAGTAGATGACCATTGTCTTCTTTCTTGGAAAGTTTCATTAGAGAAGTCTGCAGTCACCCTGATGGATTTGCTCCTGTAGGTCAACTGGCGCTTACTCCTGGCAGCCTGAATAATCTTTTCTTTTGTCTTGACTTTGGACAGGTTCATCACAATGTGTCTTAGGGAAGCTCAGTTTGAGTTGAGGCAACCTGGGGTCTGATATCTCTCTAAAAGGGGAGTTTCAGAATCTTTGGTGATATTGGGAAATTTTCATTTATAATATTCTCTAATATGGCTTCCATTCCCCAGGGGCATTCTTCTTCCCCTTCTGGAAGAGAACTAATTTTTATATATTGAGCTAACCATGCTTATTGTAGTTTTTGTTTGTGTGTGTGTGTGTTTTGTTATTTTGTTTATTTGTTTATTTGTCTTGGTAAACATGTCAGATTTTTTCTCTTCAAGCTCTTGCCATTTATAAATAAAGACAATTGTATTTCTTTCTTACCAATCTGTATAACATTCATTTTTCTTGCCTGGTTGCTGTAGTCAGCATAATACTTAGTATGATATTAACTAGAAGTTGTGAGGTAAATATTCTTGACTTGTTTCCAGTTTTAAGAGAACACATTCATTCTGTTACTGTTAAGTATGAGATAATCTTGGGTTTTTCATAGATGCCTTCTACCTTCTGTTAGGGTGGGAACTTATAGAATGGGCTAAAAAAGAATTCTTAACTCAAAGATTAGGATAGGTTTGAAGAAAAATCTTATTTTACTTTTCAAGAGAGGAAAGACCACAGCATGAAAGAAAAAGAGAAGGAACACTGGCATTGAGGATGGGTGGCTTGAGATTTTATTACTACAGAATGATAGTAGGAGGCTTTTTTCCCCCATCTCTCTGCTACACTGGCTTTATTGAACTTCCAGAATATGGTCTGGCAGATGTAGAGGAGTCTGTCTCCTCAGTACCATTACTGTTCTGTAAAACAAGCTCTGAAAAAAAAAAGTTAAGCCACAGGTAATTAAACAAAGGGGCAGTTGTGTGCTGTGTTTTTTTGTCTCTGTTAGATGATTTACTAACAATGTCATCCTTTCACCTATTTCTAGTTTATTGAGAGTTTGTATATGAATAGGTATTGGATTCTGTCAAATGATTTTTCTGCACCTATTCAGTTGAACATGTGTTTTTGATTCTTTACATGATATATTACATGAATTTATTTTCAGTTGCAAAACTAACCTTTCATATGGGAACAAATGTCACTAGGTTATGGTGTATTTTTTTATACATTGCTGCATTTCAGTTGCTAATATGTTGTTAAGTTTTGCCACTATGTTGGTCTTGGTCTATTGTATATCTTAGATCTTGGATCTTGGTCTATTCTTATGCTTTTTTCTGGGTCTGGTATCAGAGTAATTTTGGACACTGTTGGGGGATTTTACATACAAACCCTGACCTGGTTGGAATGCCGGCTGAGAAAACTACACTGAAGATACATGAATTTGAAACAAAGTCTGAAAGTGTCTGGAAAATGTGTACTTTAACTCGGGTTGAGTAAACCGAGAAAAGGAAACATTTCTCTGACCTTTTCGGAAGGCTTTTATTGATTTCTAACAAAGGTGTATACAAAAGACAGGATTGAAAGAATACCAAGTTCCCAGGAAGACTGGAGAGAAAGAGAAAGACTGGGTAAGTGGTAGGGGGTTGGTAAATAGCCATGGTGTATTTAAATGAAGGAGGAGAGAGAAGCTAGTGCTATTCATACATGGGAAGTAAACCAGGTTTCCTAATCTAACTACATATTCAAAGAGTTTAATTCCTCTCACACATTGACTCTTGAGCGCATAGGTCTAGTCCAGCCTGTTTGAGTGCCTCCAGGTTCTTTTCATCTTCTGTGGGTTTGAAGAACTCCCAGGGATTGTTCATCTACAAATGTTCCCCTAGATGACCCAGGATTGAGGTGGGGTGCTCCATTGAGAAATCAACATATCTACCTCCCACAGGACACAACATGAGTTTGAAGGTATTCCTTCTTCTTCTATTTTCTGAAAGGGTTTGTGAAGAAAGAACTGGTAGCATTTCTTCTGTTAACAAAATGACTGTGAGATTTATAGAGGAAAAAGAAAGAAGAAAATTTTATTTTCTAAATAATGATCTGCAGATCAGGGAACATAACCTCTGGGAGAACCATAAGAATATGTTCTGCAGAAGGGAAGGAGGTAGAGGCATTTACACCTTCTGGGGTCTGTCTTACATGCATATTCATCAGGTCTGGGGAATGTCTATGAATATTTATGGATAATGTCCAACATATATGTGGTGAGTTTACATACAGGTAGCATATATCTCATGTTCAATTCGGGACAAAGTTTTAACATTAAAATGAGGGGGAAATTCAGCTCTTTATGTCAAAAAGTGAACTAGAGGACACAAAGACATTTTGGTTATAGTCTCTATAAGTCAGCTAGAACTGGCTGAGAGTTTCTGGCTTCTTACTAGGAAAAAATGTAAGGCCAGTCTCTTATCCAATAGCACCACTGGCAGGAGGACCCTAAAGGTGGCAGGGTGGGGGGTCAGTCCTGATTGGCTAGTGATGTCATTGAGGTCGATTGGGCAATGTTTTTTCACAACACTTTTCTGCCTAACTGTAGGAAGAAAACTTACAGCAGTTAACAAGCTAGTAGTTAACAATGTGTGTGACCCAGCCTTTTCCCCTGCTGTGGACATTTTGTTTTCTTTTGTGAGTCTAATCTTAACCACATAAAGTTCATCTGACCTATTAGCCAGGGATAACAATATGGACTTAGTTTTCTCTTAGAGGTCTCATCTTAGCCACAAAGAGTCCATCTAACCTGACAGCTAGCTGGGGGTAATGTTGACACTTTCTTAAGTGTTTGGTAGAATTCACCAGGGATGCCATATGGGCCTGGGCTTTTATCATAGGAAGATTATTACTAATTTAATATTTTTACTGATATATATCTATTTAGATGTCTGAAGAGTCTCTGTCCCTTCTCCTAAACTTTCTTGTAAAAAAAAGCCTTCCAACTGGTAACAGACTTGGAACATTCCTTTGTGAGTTTTCCCAGGTCCATCCTCACATCTGGCTTCCAATAAACCTCTGTCAAATTATTTCTGCCTTGGACTTAATTTTAGATGACAATAGCTAAACTTTCTATAAAGCTTACCAAATATTAACACTTTTATTAATGCTTTTTATGTGTTTACTCATTTGACCTCCATAATATCTTTTGAGGGAAGTACTATTATTATCAAACCCATTTTATACCTCAGTAAACTGAGGCATAGCAGATTAAGAAACTTTCCGAAGCCAGTTGGGTAGTGTGGTATAATAACAAATATTTGGGGTTAGGCACAGTGGTTCATGCCTGTAATCTCAGCACTTTGGGAGAGTGATGAAGAAGGATCACTTGAGGCCAGGAGTTTGAAACCATCTTGGGCAACATAGACAGACCCTGTCTCTACAAAAAAATAAAAACAAAAAATTAGCCCAGAGTGATGGCCCATGCCTATAGTCCCAGTTACTTGAAAGGCTAAAGCAGGAGAATTGTTTGAGCTTAGAAATTTGAGGCTGAAGTGAGCTGTGATCATACCACTGCACTCCAGCCTGGACAATGGAGCAAAACCCTCTCAAAAGAAAAGGAAGGTAGGAAGGCAGGAAGGATAGAGAGAAGGAAGGAAGAGAGAGGAAGGGAGAAAAGAAAAAAAGAAAGACAGACAGAAAGAAAGGAAAGTCTCCAGTTCCTGGCAGAGTTCCTGTTCCTGAGTCATAGGAATGTCTTTTATTATTCATAAGGAGCCCTTCTAGGTTAAACATTAGGTTTTTCCTAATGAGATGCCTAGGGATAAGGCCCCTAGAAAGCTTCAGGAGAATGCTGACCACCAGAAAGACCAAGTGAATAGAGGGTTGGAGCTTTCAGTCCTACTTACCAACTTCCTTGAAGGGGTGGAATAGGAAGATAATTAATGGGGATTGAACTCTATCAAAAACTCTTTAGCAGGCTCGACACCTGTGGCTCAAAGGGCTAAGGCGCCAGCCACGTACACCTGAGCTGGCGGGTTCGAATCCAGCCTGGGCCTGCCAAACAACAATGATGGCTGCAACCAAAAATGTCCAGGCGTTGTGGCGCCTATAGTCCCAGCTACTTGGGAGGTGGAGGCAGGAGACTCGCTTGAGCCCAGGAATCGGAGGTTGCTGTGAGCTGTGATGCCATGGCACTCTATCCAGGGTGACAACTTGAGGCTTGTCTCAAAAGAAAAAAACCAAAAAACAAAAAACTCTTGAGCAGCTCGGTGCCTGTGGCTCAAGCAGCTAAGATGTCAGCCACATACACCTGAGCTGGTGGGTTCGAATCCAGCCCGGGCCTGCCAAACAACAATGATGGCTGCAACCAAAAAATAGCCAGGCTTTGTGGTGGGCGCCTGTAGTCCCAGGTACTAGGGAGGCGGAGGCAGGAGAATCACTTGAGCCCAGGAGTTGAAGGTTGGAGCTGTGATGCTATGGCATTCTACCCAGGGCAACAGCTTGAGGTTCTGACTCAAACAAACAAACAAACAAAAACTCATGAGCAGTGATGGTCACACAAATTCCAGATTGGTGAAC
Source organism: Perodicticus potto (assembly GCA_963574655.1). Taxonomy (NCBI): domain Eukaryota; kingdom Metazoa; phylum Chordata; class Mammalia; order Primates; family Lorisidae; genus Perodicticus; species Perodicticus potto. Next base: position 28,556 of record CAUYRH010102796.1, on the reverse strand, counting down.
ACTTGGAGGTGCTTTGGGACAGGAGTGAAAGAGAGGAGCAGGTGCCCTGTCAGTTAAAAGCACGGGTGGCCCAGCGCTGGAGAATGGCCTGTAAGTGGAGGCACTCTTATGGGACTCAACACTGAAGCTGTGGGGTCTGTGCTGACTCCAGGTAGTTGGTATAGAACTGAATTGAATTGTTGAAGACTTGGTGTCTCAGCAGAGAATTAGAGTTGGTTGTTGGTGTTGGGAAACACTTCACTTAGTAAGTGGCCGTGCTTTTAGCCCCTTGCTTTACCACCTCTCCACAATAGGTGGTAAAGGTAAAATCAACCCAGTTGTAGAGCTTATAAACCTACCATAAATATTTTAATCAGTTTCATTATCTTGCAAATGAAGAAATAGAAGCCCAAAGAAATCTGTCTCTTTATTCATGTGGCACTTTTCCCCTCACAAACCATCAAGATTTCTTACCAAAATCACTGGTTATCAAAGTACTCTTCATCAATGTGTGCCTTTTAAGGCTTGCTTTTTAGTCTGTTAGCACTTTCATTCCATTTCCATCACTTTGTGGTGTCTGTCCAAACCTTTATATTTGCTAACACAGCAATTTGGTGAAAACCCACCAAGTACACCAGTGCCTGCACATTCCATAAATTATGTGAGGTTGTATTTTTCCTTCTATAAACTATTCTTCTGATATTTTGATATCAAAATATATTTTACCTTATATAAACAGGGCAAAGGGCCTCTCAGAATGTAGATGAGAATTTTATCTAATAACAAGAATAGCTTCCTATACAGAAAAGCCCCCTCCCCCCCCATAACTGGAAAAGGGCATTTTATCGCACTTAGTGCTGGGAATAATAAAAAGATGTGATTCCATTTATGCCTCCTCTGAAGCTGTCAGCTGGACAAGGGCTCTGAGAGCCTTAACCGTCTCCACATACCGGATCTTTTCTATAAAGTTCTAAGATGTGTATTTTGGGCAGAGGCTGAGTGTTACTAGCTTAGTGCTTCCAAGCATTGACAGGTGGGACTTTTATTTGAAAGGACTTTGTAGTAGACATCTGGGAAGCTGACAGAATGAAACAGTTTCAGGCGAGGTTCTTGGCCCCTGTGACATCAATCAGCTGTTTGTGACTTTGGGCTGGATTTTGTGGGATTCACTTTTCTTGCCTAAAAATTGAGGTGCTTCTAGCTGGAAGGGAGATGACAGGGTGTCTAGCCCAAATCTGTCACTTTATGGATGGACGAAACCCGTCTTGGGTTTGGTTGTCCCGAAAGGAGAGCCCGAGGTAAGGACTCGGGTGCAGTTAGATGACTTGGTAGTGATCTGGGAAGCAGGAGTGTGGAGGGAGGAGAGTGGGGAGGACAGCGCACGGATGTGTTACGGAGTGGATGCCACTGCCGACACCTGGGTCCCACTCCCCTTGGGGACCTTCTGAGGAACTGTGTAGAAAGCCTCTCAGACTTGTAGGGCCCCAGAGTGGAGCTGGGGCGTCCATCTCCCCACTCGCATCGCGTGGCTAAGGCTTCTCCTCCGGAGCACCGACTGTCCCTGGCCAGGTGGAGAGGCTCGAGGAGGCTGCGCGGAGCGCCTCCTCCCAAGCAGCCCTGTGCGGGCTCGTGTAAGCTTGTGTGTTTGCTACTGCCACCTTGTGGTCATCTCTTCTTCCTTGACGGGCTCTAAATCCCTCGAACCCCTGCGAAGAAGCGGAGGGAGCCCTGTCATCAAAGGAGGGACTTACTCACTGACCAGAGGACACGAGGGGGCAGTATGCCTTACACCTCAACCCCGCGCAAGCCCCAGAGGCCTACGGAGATAAGGGGGCCACCGTCCAGAAGAGGAGGAGGACACGGGCCGCGGGAGACAGGGCATCCAGGGAGGCGGCTTACGTAACCTGGAGATGTTACGCAGTGGCTCAGAGAGGACTGTCTGCGTTCACGACTCCCGGCCTATGGCTGCTCCGTCCTACCTTGTCAATGGTGACAACGTGGCTGAGGTTTGGGGGGTATGCAAAGCGGGCAGGCTCCGGCTCTAAATAGCTAAAATTTTGCTTGTTGAGTTGTTTTTGTTTGTTTGTTTGCTTGTTTTGTTTAGAGACAGCATCCCACTCTGTCGCCCTGGCTGAGTGCCATAGTGTCAGCTAGCTCACAGCAACTTCAAACTCTTGGGCTCAAGGGATCCTCTTGCCTCAGCCTCCCAATGAGCTGGGACTACAGATGCCTGACAGGACGCTAGGCTAATTTTTTTCCATTTTTAGTAGAGATAGATCTCCCTCTTGCTCAGGCTGGTGTTGAACTTCTTACCTCAAGCAATCTACCTGCCTTGGCCTCCTAGAGTGCTAGGAGTATAAGCCTGATCTGTTTTTAAATAATTAGGTTCATAAAGATTTGCATTTGGTGCCAGGTGGCTTTTGAGCTAATGAGTCTCAACCTGTAATAAAGAAATAAACAACCTCAGGGCCAATGCACAAGGGCCACCCGTTAGCTCACTGTATAATTCCCTGAGCACCCAGTATCCAGCTATGCTGAACTCACAGTCATCCTTCTCCAAACTGACATGCCCTCATCTCCCCACTCCCCTGCCTCCTTTGAGTGTTGCTTTGGGACATAGTGCCCCTCCTTCCCACTGCCACCTCTCACCCTCTGCAGAATTTTAACCTGGCCTTTACTGAGAGCTTAACTCAAAGGTCTACGCATAATCTCTTGGGCATCCTGAGGGCTCCCTGCTTCCCTGTTCACTCCAGCTTTTCTTTTCTCTTTTCTGTCAGATAAGCTGTGAACTGACCTGCTAGACTATGAATTATTCGAAGAGAAGAGCCTGCTATTACCTAAATTGTGCCTTCCCCAAATCCATATTCTGAATCCCTAATCCCCAATGGGACTGTATTTGAAGATGTGGGCTTTAGGGAGATAATTAAGGCTCAAAAGGGGCTGGTGTCCTTATAAGAAGGGGAGGAGAAACCAGAGCTCTCTCTCCCTGTCTTTCCCTCTCTCCCCACCTCTCCAGGCCCAAAGAGGCCTTAGGAAGATTAAGCAGGTGAAAGAGAAGCCTCCCCAGAAAACAACTCTGCCAACACCTTGACTATGGGCTTCTGGCCTTCAGAACTGTGAGAAAATAAATATCTACTGTTTAAGCCACCTGGCCTTTGTTATGGCAACCCACTCACTAATACAGAGACCTAACTTAGTCTCCTTTAAACGTCTTACAGCCTAGAACAGTGCCCGGTACACAAAAGTCCCCAACAAATGTTTACTGCATTGAATTGTAATCCCCAAATGAATGAAAGAGGAGTGACCCCTGTGGAGCCTAGATCTGGAGTCCCTGACAAACCCCAAGGCCAGCCCCATTCCCTGTATACTGTAAAGGGTAGCCAGGGGCACACCAGCCCCCTCCTACAACTGTAAAATTCAAACAGCTCTAAAACCCGGAAGTTTGATGCCAGACCTTACTTAGCAGCAAAGCTTGACCTGAATAGGAGTAAAGCTACTTAAAATTACCTCTCTAGATTTTACTACAGAACTATGACTATCATTGCTGACTGGGTACGGCCCTAGCTCTGTGGCTAGGAGTATTATAAAATCTTTGGCCTAGATATCATAGCACCTTCCCCAAATCCAAAAATTCAGAATCCCAAAATGCATTTGGCCCCTAGGTATTTGGATAAGAATTGTGGACTTGTGTTACCACTCCCCCAAACTGTTAACTTGAGGAAGACCAAGGGAAACACTGATCATCCAGTGTGTAAATAAATGGCAATTGCTACTTGAACAGAATGGGAAATAACAATCCCAAACTGGGGAAGTGCATGATTGGAAATAAAACATATTTATTGATATGCATATTACAGATGCCAGCGTTGGTTTTGAGCAGTTTATTTCATCAGCCTACAAAATGTGCTGAGTCTAGTTTTTTAAGGTGTAATGAAAAAGTACAATACTGCCTTGGAAAATAATAGTAGTGCAGTTTTATAAATTGCACTTAACAGCTGGAGAAATCAATAACCAATGCAATTATAAGAGTGCTAGTAATTATTCATTATGGTTATCAGCATTACTGTCACAAATAATATGAGTAAATTTAGTTTGCTGAATTTACAGTGTACAGTATATTTTTAGCAGAGCATCTCAAAATTTTTTAGTAGCTAGTGCTACATTAGCTATGTTTAGTCCTCTACTAAACCCTGCAGGACATACTAAATAAGTATGATATAATTTCTGCCCTTGAGGAATGTATAGTCTTGTTGACAATCAAGGCTGACAGATAAGAAATAAATGAAAACAATATAAGGCAACATAGAATCAAGTGCATGGAACAGACTTACTGCTGTGCTAAGAGGGCTCCAAAATTTCTATGTAGCCCAGGTTTCAGGGAGGCACCTGGTTAGAAGACAGGGTTAGGGAGTCTGTTCTGAAGCTGCATTTGAATAACAGCACTCTGTTTCATTTAGATTTTATGTTTATTTGGAGTGGCTTGCAGGAGGAGCTTATGCTGACTTGGTGGAGGCTGGTACTATCCAAGACCCATTTTTGGAGTTTCCTCCACTGCTGTTTGGTTTTTTTGGAAAAGGAAGCAGCATACTATGGCTGAGGCCATCAAGGAAGTCTTCCAGGAAAAGGTGCCCCTTGAGCTGGGCTGACATATGGGCTGTGTGGATTGTAGTAGATGAAGAGAAGGAAGAAGACCTTTGGAACTCTGCAATGGGGACAGGTCACAGTGAGCAGTGGACATGACTCAATTAGTCAAGTCAGACTAATCTTGGGGGCAGGAGGTCAGAGCATTCTGGGACTAACTAAAAAGATCCATTTTATAAATAAGAAGAAAGAAAATCTCCTAAACCGGAGGTTCCGGAGCAAGATGGTGGCCGAGTAACAGCTTCCTTGCAACTGGGTACAGTGAGACTGGAGAGAGAAGACTTCAGGCATCTCTGACTAGTGGGATCTGCCTAGAAACATCCCTCTGGGGACACAGAGAGAGAGCATGAGACTTTTGGACCCCATGAGGAAGGCAACAGTAGTGGAGAACTGGCAAGTGGTTGCGTGTGTTCATTCAATGTAATCCTGCCAGCAACTGTAAGTACAGCAGCAGTGAGATTGCAAACTGGAAAGGCCTTATCTGTGAACTGTTTGGGTTTTTTGGACTTGGCACTCAGTTGAACTACCTTGGGAGAACTTGGGCAAGAGTCCAGAGGTCTTTTAGTGTTGTCTAGGCCCCCAGACTGAGCCACCGAACCAGACGGAGCTACCAGTGTTTGGTTGTGGGACATGTGGAGCCATTGTGGGAGAACTGCCCTGGCAAGCTCCACCCTCAGGGTCACAGAACAAGCATCAGGCTGGAGCGAGTAATCTAGTGACTGAGCAACCTAAAGGCAGGGACTGAGACGCCTTGCAGCCTTAGCTCTCAGGGGCATAGAGTGAGACTGGTTTTGGTGCACTGGGTAAGTGGATAGCCACTTAAGGAGTGATCCCACTGACAAGCACTTTCCTGGGAAAGCTTCTGCTTAACCCAGGTTAGCAATTTAAAGTGCCTTCTAAGCAGGTTGAGGAGGATTTAGGCTCTCCACCCTGCAGGGTTTGAGAAATCATTAGAGGCCTCCAGTCTCCATTTCGTACAGCTGTATCAGCATTGTGATTAACATATCATACCCCAGAAGATCACCTGTTGCCCAGACAGTATTCAGCAAGATATATATATATATATATATATTTATATGGCTTTGTTTTTTGTTTTTTGTTTTTTTTTTTTGCTTTTTGTTTTTAATTTCCACATTTTCATTGTAGACTTTTTTCTTTTTTTTCTTTCTTTTCTTTCTTTATTTTTCTAGTTTAAAAGAAACTGTCACCCTGGATAAAGCGCATGGCATCACAGCTCACAGCAACCTTCAATTCCTGGGTTCAAGCAAGTCTCCTGCCTCCACCTCCCAAGCAGCTGGGACCATAGGCGCCCACCACAACGCCCAGCCATTTCTTGGTTGCAGCCATCACCGTTGCTCAGCGGGCCTGGGCTGGACTTGAACCCACCAGCTCAGGTGTACGTGGCTGGCGCCCTAGGCCATTAAGCCACAGGTGCCGAGCCTAAATATAATTTTCCATTGCTCCTTTTCTCAACAATTAGAACTTCATTTTTGCTAGTGTTTCTAGCAAACACTATTACTATTCCCTATTATTGGGTTTTCCCCAATTTTATCCCATAAAGTTTTTGGTTTGCTTGTTTTGATTTGATGTATTGCATTTTTGTCTTTCCTCTCTATTTGGTGGAGGTGGGGTACTGTGTCCAGACAGTCTGGCAAAGAGCTGCTGACCTAAGGGCACCAAAGTGCGGCACCCCCAGAGGTTGGGGGTTCTTAAGGTTGGGTCAAAGTACCCTACTGTACACCCATATTGCTCCTGTCCCCCTCTTTCTGTGCCTCTCTTCTTTTTGACAATAGTCACTTCTACCCACACCCTCTCCTTTCTCCTTTTTCTTTTCTTTTCCCTTTTTTTCTCTTTCTTTTTCTTTCTTTCTTTTTTCCCTTCTTGCTCTGAATCTTCTCATCCTTCTGGTCCTGTACCAAAAGAACTCTTTGAAACCCTAGTTCAGAGGCACGGCAACTTAAAGAGTGGAGGAAGTGAAAGGAAAATTAGGGAAAGGAAACATATAAAATAAATCACTCATGAGGAAGAATCAGCAGAAAACTCCTGGCATCATGAAAAACCAGTCCAGAGCAACCCCCCACAAGGGACTGTGAGATAGCTACTGCAGAGGATTCCACCCATAAGGAAATGTTAGAAAAGACAGAAAGGGAATTTAGAATACAGATGATGAAAACAATCAAGGAAATGAAGGAAACTGCTGATAAAGTGGAAAATAACCAAAAGAAAATCCAAAAACAGAATCAATTAAGAGATGAACGATATGAAGAATATAAAAAGGATATAGTAGAGCTGAAGGAACTGAAGGAGTCAATTAGGGAACTTAAAGATGCAATAGAAAGTATCAACAACAGATTAGACCATGCAGAATCTAGAGGTAGAGGAAAGAATCTCAGAGGTAGAGGAAAAAGCTCTTGAGATAACTCAGATAGTTAAAGAAGCAGAAAAGAAGAGAGAGAAAGCAGAACATTTGCTGAAAGAATTATGGGACTCTATGAAGTGCTCAAACATACAAGTTATAGGTATCCCAGAAGGGGAAGAAGAATGCCCCGGGGAATGGAAGCCATACTAGAGAATATTATAAACGAAAATTTCCCAAATATCACCAAAGATTCTGACACTCTCCTTTCAGAGGGATATCAGACTCCAGGTTGCCACAACTCTAACCGAGCTTCCCTAAGACACATTGTGATGAACCTGTCCAAAGTCAAGAGAAAAGAAAAGATTCTTCAAGCTGCCAGGAGTAAGCGCCATTTGACCTACAGGAGCAAATCCATCAGGGTGACTGCAGACTGCTCTAATGAAACTTTCCAAGCAAGAAAACAATGGTCATCTACCTTTAATCTACTTAAACAGAACAATCTCCAGCCCAGAATTCCATATCCTGCGAAGCTAAACTTTAAAATTGAGAAATCAAATCATTTGCTGATATACAAACATTGAGGAAATTTGCCACAACAAGACCAGCTCTACAGGAAATACTTTAACCTGTTCTACACACTGACCATCACAATGGATCAATAGCAAAATAAGAACTCAGAAATTAAAGGACAGAACCTAACTTCCACACTGATGCAAAAGATAAAACTAAGCAATGGACTCTCTCAAAATAAGATGAATAGAACCCTACCACATGTATCAATTATCTCAATAAATGTAAATGGCTTGAATTCCCCACTGAAGAGGCATAGATTGGCTGACTAAATTAAAAAACATAACCCATCCATTTGCTGTCTCCAGGAAACACACCTAGCTTCAAAAGACAAATTAAAACTCCAAGTTAAGGGTTGGAGGACAATTTTTCAGGCAAACAATTCAGAAGAAAAGAGGAGTTGCAGTCTTATTTTCAGATACATGTGGATTTAAAGCAACTAAAGTCAAAACAGACAAAGATGGGCTCAGCACCTGTGGCTCAATGGGCTAAGGCACCAGCCACGTACACCTGGGCTGGCAGGTTGGAATCCAGCCTGGGCCCGCCAAACAACAATGACGGCTGCAACCAAAAAATGGCTGGGCATTGTGGCGGGGGGCCTGTAGTCCTAGCTACTTGGGAGGCGGAGGCAAGAGACTTGCTTGAGCCCAGGAATTGGAGGTTGCTGTGAGCTGTGATGCCACAGCACTCTATCCAGGGTGACAGCTTGAGGCTCTGTCTCAAAAAAAAAGACAAAGACGGGCTCGGTGCCTGTGGCTCAAGCGGCTAAGGTGCCAGCCACGTGAACCTGAGCTGGCGGGTTCGAATCCAGCCCAGGCCCGCCAAACAACGATGGCTGCAACCAAAAAATGGCCCGGTGTTGTGGCAGGCGCCTGTAGTCCCAGCTACTTTGGAGGTGGAGGCAAGAGACTCTCTTGAGCCCAGGAATTGGAGGTTGCTGTGAGCTGTAATGTCATAGCACTCTACCCAGGTGACAGCTTTAGGCTCTGTCTCAAAAAAAAAAAAAAAAAAAAACAAAGATGGTCACTTTATATTGGTCAAGGAAAAAATATAATAAGAAGATGTTTCAATTCTAAATATTTATGCACCCAATTTAAATGCCCCTGGATTCTTGAAACAGACCTTACTCAGTCTGAGTAATATGATATCCTATAATACCATAATAACAGGGGACTTTAACACTCCTCTTACAGACATGGACAGATCCTCTAAACAGAAATTAAACAAGGATATAAGGGACTTAAATGAGACCCTAGAACAACTGAGCTTGATAGATGCATATAGAACACTCCATCACACAGATAAAGAATACCTAGTCTTCTCATCGGCCCATGAGAAAATTGATCATATCCTAGGACACAAAACAAACCTCAACAGAATCAAAAGAATTGAAATTTTACCTTGTATTTTCTCAGACTACAAGACACTAAAGGTGGAACTCAACTCCAACAAAAATGTTCAATCCCACACAAAGACATGGAAATTAAACAACTTTCTGTTGAGTGACAGTTGGGTGCAGAAAGAAATAAAACAGGAAATCATTAACTTCCTTGAGCATAAACAACAATGAAGACATAAGCTACCAAAACCTGTGGGATACTGCAAAAGCAGTTCTAAGAGGAAAATTTATCACTTAAGATGCCTACATTTGAAAAATAGAAAGAGAGCACATCAATAAACTCACAAGCCATCTTATGGAATTGGAAAAAGAAGAACAATTTAAAATAAGTCTATACTCTTGCTTTTCTGACAAGCCTGTGGAAGCCAAGATAAAGGCTAATTTGCAGACCCAGGCTGGAGGGAAAAAAAATGCTTAGTCAGTGCTTCCAAGAGAAAACCTGATGACCCAAGATGAAACATCAATGCACACAGCTTACCTTCTTCAAGTACCAATCAGCGTTACACAATCCTTCTTCAATTGTGCATCCTAATCCCCTCACTCTCGTCCTGCTCCTTCTTGATGCATAGACTTGATGCTCAGTAGCTTTTAAAAATGATGCTTATCCATTTCTATTACATGCATTATAAAATCATTATTCAAAATCTGAATACTATGAAATAATATGAAGAGAATTTAAATACCCAGCACAGTAACCATTTAAGTAAATTTGTCAATACATTGCTGTCAGCATCATGAAGTTATGATCTTATACCACAGGAGTGTTTGCACATATGCGTGCACACACAACTTTATAATCCTTGTATTCCTCAAGACAACCATGCCTGAGGCTATTTTTCCATGCTTTCTCCAGCATCCCCCCTTGCATGTCATCTTTTTGAGGCATCAAATGCTAGCCTGTACAATATGTCACTTTCAGATTGTGAAAGTCCTCTTGTTGTCCATGACCCTATAGAATGACACAGTCCCCAAAAGGAAGGAATGAGTCCCTGAGACATAGTACAGAGGAAAACTGCCTGCTAAAAATGGATCGACTGTACTGGTCTGTTCAATGAGTGAAAAAACAATGTTTTATTGTATTAAATCACTGAAATTTTGGGGTTGATTACAGGAGCTAAAGTTACGCTAATACTACAAAGTTTAGTAAATTACCCAGATATTTATTTAACTCAAGGATCATGATAGCACTAGGTTTTTGATGACTAGATTACTAACTTCCTGTGTGGCGTCCAACAAATCTTCTCTGCAAACTGGAGATAATGCCTACATTGTTAAGAATTTTGTTAGAATTAAACAGCACAGGTAAGTGCCCATACAAAGTCAGTATCTGGTATTGGTGGTTGTTATTTAAAAAAGCAAATAAAAATTAATAGAAACCATTCTTAAGGAGATAGTGATTGTTTTTCTTGTAGTGAACCTAAGAAACATATTAGCATTCCTTTAGCATTTAACATGACTTTATATTTTGTACTTCACCCACTTCTCAGGATTTGAGTCAGTTAATCAAAAAATATCTTTACCAAGAACTAGTGTTGAAGCAAATCAGATATTACCGAGAGGGCAACCTGACCAACTCAGACAATGAGTGCACCTCACAAAATTTTTTCAAGTGCAGCTTTTATTCATTAAGAAATTAATAAAAATTTATAGTTTGATGGTGATAGTAATGATGCTTCTAATTTCAGGGTACTTAAAGAAAAACATTTCCATTGTCAACTAAGTTAAAGTGTCATTAATTTGTATTTTTAAATCAATAGTAAACTTACACTTTCATTTTTGACTAACAGATATACCACAGATAAAAAACTAACATGAATACTATATACATATTTAATAACATAAATATGCATCTACTAAGCAAAAAATGCATTTAACCAAGTATGTGGCTATCTGGCCAAGTGTCATACATACTCCCACTATTCAAGTGCAGTATTTCATATACTAAATCTAGTTTCCCTGAAAACACTGATTAAGGGCAACTATGAGCAATGATACTGTACATAAAAACACTCTGAAATAGAATAGGAACTTAACTTAAAATTGTTACTGTTAATTTTAGTGCTCTCTCATTGGTACATCTCCTTCTAATAACTACACTTATCTTCTGAAAAATCACTGTAGATAGTGTTCCAAGACCCTATGGTAAGTAGAGTTGTTTTTTACACCAAATGAATTTCTGTCTTCTTCAAAGTGAAGATCTACACATGCTATAAATGACAACGCAAACATGTGTTGCCCACTGCTGGAGGTCGTAAACATATCATTTAGAATGGCCTTATTTTATATTTTTCTGCCAAGAGTAACAGTATCTAACTTCACCCAAAAAAGAAGCATTCTAATAATGTACAGTTCATTCTATGAAAAAAATCTGACATTAACCATAGTTAGCTTTAATCTGTTCAAAAATTAATAATAAAAACACAGTAAGACTTTTTAAAAATAAGTTTGTATATATCCTGACCCATGGGCTTTGAAGGCAGAATTGTCAATGTGCTTTAAGTACTTAATAACAAACTGAAAATTCATAGTCTGTAACTGGAATGGCTTAGCCAAAGAAAACATTCATTTTTCCCAGGCTCCAGAGTAAATGATCCAGAAAGCAGCTGATGGCCCGGAATCTCTGAATTATGATAGGAAATCGAATTCGTGGGGCTGAAAGACCTGTATTCAGGTCCAAGTCCAATCCTCTCAATTTACAGAATAGGAAAGTGAAACCCTAAAAACCTGTAACTTGGCCTAAGACCACACGGTCACATCAGGCTGGCTTGAGACAGAGCCCAAAACTCACAGGATTGGTCAGTCTCAAACACCCGCCCTGTTCTCAGCTTCATCCTGGACAGTAAACTTTGCTGCTTTCAAATTCTGCTATTCGACATTAAAATACCTTCCAGGGATGTGGGTGGGAAAATGGCAAGGAAAACACATCCCTCATAAGGTGTGCACCTGTGCCTTTGTTTCAGAGATTTAGGAAATGATTCTATATGCATTCTACAAGAGAAGACCTGTCAAAGCTAAGTCTGTTATATCATTCCTGTTTGGTTTTGGCTCCATAGAGTAGGATTGGTTATTGATTGAAAGAATTCAGATGACTTTGAAGCGAGGTAGTTCCTGTGACAACTGTCAAAGTCCAACATCATTCTTTCTCCCTTTAATTCATCTTCTTTTTCTTGTACATTTTTAAAATTTCAGACTAATATGAGAGCAAAAACGTTTAGGTTATACCGTTTTCATTTCTAAGGTAAAGTTTAAGTTGTAGCTGAGCCCTTCACCAAGAGGTCTTGCTGAACACCCTCACATTATGCACACTAGGTGAGATTCCACCAATTGCCCTCCCTCCTACCACCTCTTCTCTCCCTCCTCTTACCTCCCCCTCATTACACTATACTTGTGATTTTTTCTTTCCTCTGGGTGTGTAGTTGTTTATATATTGATTTTATGTTACTATTTTTCCCATTCTTGAGATACTTTACTAAGAAGAATGTATTTCATCTCCATCCAGGGAAACACAAAAGATGTAAAGTCTTAATTCTTTTTTTTCAAGATTGTCTCAGAGGCTGTCTCATGTCAGAAAGAAGTATCTTTAATGTTTGTTAATACTCAAGCTCCCTTTTCAAGATGAGTCAAGCCAACCTTTGGGCCACTATCAAATCTATTAGTAAATCTCTCCTTTATAGTGTTAAATCTACAAATTTTAGTCTTATTATAAAAAGGTAGTACATCAGAAGCATGGGCATGACCATACAACATCTTTTAAAATATATAATTTGTAAATTTGCATGTCATAAATATCCAAAGATGTTCCCTTTGACACTTTAGCCCACTGATAGAGTCTGCCCTACATAACACAGAATGTTGAAAAGAATATTTCATTATGAGATTGGTATTTATCTCCACATGCAATTATTATAAAAGGGTTTGAAAATTAGACAGCAATTATTCTACTTGAATTCATAGACACTAGACATTCATAGACTATTTCCTATCTGTGCTATGATGTTTACACGCATCATCAGCCTGGACAAAACACATTCACACAACACTAGATCCATTCAGATATTTCTCAAGAAACCTGTGCTGTGATTAAAAGTGTTAGGAAAACACTACATGCTTATCATACTTTTTCTTAGAGATTTACCATTCATATTCTTTTAATGGCTTTGAGAAGTCTTACAGTAAATAAACTTCTTAACTTTGCATAACGTAGCATTTCTCAAACTCACTTGACTATGCAATGAACAGGAACTAGTGGAATGAGAGTTCTCCAAAACACATCTTGAAAAATGGTAACACACTGTAGTAAACACCATTCCCAGTCTCCCTCTCATCTATATGTGGTGTCCTGTTTTATGTAGGATTGGTTCTTATTTCTTTTTAACCTTCAAACTATACCAAGACAAGCTCTTCTAAGTTCAGCTTGCTGCCTTATTCCCAGGGATGTATACAGAACTTGAAACATAGTGGCCTCTTAAAAAATAATTCTGAATGAATAAATGAAAGATTTCTGTTATTAGAATATTAAGATGCAAGTCAGAGTAGGAGCAGGAGAATGAAAAACAAAACAATAGGTGAAAGTTTTTGTTAAGACTATTGGCTTGATCTCCTTATTGAATCAATGTTGTAAGAAAGGGATTGAACTACATGAAAATAGAATTAAGATGAATAATTCTCAAATGCATGTTGTAATATGGGATTCAGAATTCTGGTTTAAAAAAATCCATTGTTTCATTAAAAAAAATACTTGGGGAAATTTTAATGTGGTATGTTGTAAGAACAAAAATGGTATAATAGGAAGATAGAAAACACTACTAGTATAAAACAGCCTGAAACAGCACAAAATACATACATATATTTATGGCTCAGACTATTAAAATCTGGATGAAATATTAAATGTTAAAAGTGGTGTGATTATTATAATTTTTTATTTTCTTTTTCCAAGCTTCCTCTTTAATGAAAAAAAAACCCTTTCTCCCAAATCCCTGACAGATGGTAACCCAAATTCTACTTGGATACTTTCAGTAACAAAAATCTCTACCTGGCAAGGCTGGTATTAGACTTCTATATGATGACAATTGTAATAAATATGCTTCTTTGCTATTTTCACACATTGATATACTAAAATTGGTTCCATCTTTAAAATATGTAACTGATCTGTGGCTTGAGAAATTTCTCACAAATTAAAGCTCAAAGACAAAAGAGAGTGTTAAAAACAAATGCGGAGCTTTATTTGAACATGTTCTATGTCTCCCCCACCCCCGATTATGACTATGTCTATTTTAATTGGTTTAGTCCTTCAATTTATTTGTTGTATTTTTTTCAATTTCAGAATTTTATGGGTATACAAACATTTTGTTTATATATATGTTCCTTCAATTTATTTTTTATAGATGGCGTTACTGACCATCACAGGTGCTTTGTAACCATTTCTAGATTAAAAACATCAGTTCAGAATCATTTGTAGAGATATTTATTTTTTCTTGGAGGCAACCATATGTACTGACCATTCACTCTTTAGTTGGGATCACTCTTTAGTTAAAAGTAAGCCATTAAGTTATGTTCATTTCTTTTCTTTCAAGAAGTCTCTGGAGTGCCCTACATAACCCACCATGTGGCTAACTATAACTGGACACTTCTCTGAGAAATGACCCACCTTTCACGCACAACATGGGGGCAAAGATTAGACTGTCCTAGAGCACACTGGCTGGAGAGGGGGACATCCAAAAGATTAAGTATGAGTGTTACTTCATTTCCAATCTACAGAAACTGAAAATAATGCTCATTGTTTTTTACTATTTACAGGAACACCACATTATGTATAAAACTCAATACCTCAAAGATCATCCAACTTTCACAGCAAGAAATGTATATAAATGCCTTGTACATAACACATTCACTGGTCTCTACCTCCCACCCCTCACTGTGTTAAGTCTGTTATCACGTCTCATCTGGATTATTACAAATGGTCTCACTTCATCCAGTCTTTTTACATCTGATGCATTCTCCACACTTTTACTAGAAACAGCTTCCCAAAATCCATTTCTGGTCAATCCATTACCCTATTCATAATTACTTCAGTAGTGCTCTGGAAACTTCAAAATAGAATTCAAACTTCCTAGTGTGGCTTATAAAATCTACCCAAACTCAGGTTATGCTTCTGAACATTGACCTTTTTCATTTCCTTTATCTGCCAGATTCCACATCAGCTAGATCTTTGCACAACATGATCCTTCTGTCTGTATCACTCTCTCTTCCTCTTTTCATTCTGGCAACTCCTATTAACTCTAAATATATGCCACTCCTATAGGAAGCCCAATCTAATGATTAATTCTTTACCTTCACTGGCATCCTCTACCTCTGCATCCAAATCTGGGTTAGATGTCTTTTAATATACTGTGACAACACTTCATGCTTCTCCTGGAACCATGGTTATCATGCTGTATTATAATTTCTTACTTTCTATCTTCCTCCATAGGCTATAAACTGTATTAAGGGATGGACTCTGTCTGCTATATTCACCCTGTATTCCCAGTGCCTGGAAATAAATAGCACAGAGCAAGGAATTGACAACACTGGTTGGGAACTCATCAATGTAAAAGAAAAAGGAGATCACCACTCTTGCCTTTGCTGGGCTGGACATCACTCTTTTTGAGACATACATGGAATTTTTTCTAAAGATTTCAGCTCATATATCACTTCAGTGAAATTTGTTCTGACATCTATTGAATAAACCATCCTTTGTTATACTAATATCTGAACCCTTTGTAAATTCATTCTGAGTACCTACCCAAGTACATCCATTTCTAATTATAGCATACCAATGATTTCCTGGGGAAATCAGCTGGCTCCAACCCTGTGTTCAGGTCATTCAGATGGCACTGAACTCCCACTCCTAAGATGTTCACGTGCCATAGACATGATTGTTTTATCCTCTTAGTGCGGAGGTAATCATACAATTCAAACTAAGCCAATAAGACTCAACCCTACAACTTCTGTATTTGGTAAAAAGAATCTGTTTTCCTTTGTTCCCTAGACTTTGGGGAAAGGTAATGCCATTTGGAAAGCACCTGCTTGGGAATAAAGTAACGAAAAGGAGGAGGGTATAGACAAGAGATGGAGAGAGGCTGATTCCCAATGATACTATGTCAGCCATGTCTAAAACCAAAATAATCAGTGGTAATTTTAATTTCTGAGATAACACATTCCCTCTTCGCCTAAGCCTGTTTGAGTTTTGTTATTTGTCATTGGCTATGTAAGTGAAAGGTAACTAATGTATGGAACATTTACTTAAGAATAGAGTTAATAACAGACAGATCTAAGCTTAACTTGGAAAAGCAAACGGTATTAGCAGGGAAAAAGAGAAGTGGAAAAGTCTTTCTCTTGAGTTACACAAAAATTTCTTAAACACCCATCCTGTACCAGGTCCCCTGATTGGAAATGCATATCATAATAATAAGGCATTATTCCTGTCCTCAGAGATCTGAGTTTGGTCTGTACATTTCATCCCACAATTGAACAGTCTCCAGAACTAAGCATAGTATCCCTCAACCTTCAAGTTATGCACACTGGAAGGCAGTTTGTCAACAATGATGGATTACATTTTAACTTCCTACACATATCACTGAACAAGATTCTGATCCCATCTATGATAAATCCCAGCCTTGTTCAACATGCACACTGCAATATCTTAGCCAGAGTCCACAACAGGTTCCTCTGAAAGGGTGGCACATTGATTTGAAGTGCCTCAGTTTGTGGCGTGTTAAGTCAGCTGTGTAACACAAAAATTCATACATCAACTCAATGACTTTCTTTATGCCACCCTGAAGAAGACAGGTTTTCTTTTTCTCCCCTTTCAGTTCTATCCTGTAATACTCCTCCTCAGTGGCTGGAAATAAATATTCATTTCAGAGAGGCTATGGCTCAGCACTGGAACTCTACTGTCTTTCAAATGCCAGAAAGGTCACTCGGACAAACTACTTCACACAAATAATTCTGGATATCCTTGAAGACAGGCAGCTTACACAGTTCACATGCCACTAGCCTTTCAGTGTGCTTTGAATTTCAGATAGAGAAGTAATTTTTCCTAAATCTGGAAAGAAGAAAGCAAAAATGAAACCTTCAATTCAGCAACAAGATTGGGTAGCCCCTAAGCAAGATTCAAGTACTGCCACAGCTTGTCTTCATGCTGTCCAAAAGCTGAGGAACTGATCATTCTTTCTGGGTCTGCCTGACATTCTAGAAATGTTCCCCTCCCTATTTTCCTGACAAAATTACTCATCCTTTGTCCCTTGCTCTTCTGTTTGATAATAAAATAATCAGAAAAATTATCTGAGGTAGTGTTTCTAGTTCATTCAATAGCCAAAAATAAATAAATAAATAAATAAATAAATAAATAAATAAATAAATAAATGTAATCATTCTTCTAAATAAATTACCATAGAAATCTCTAACATTTTTTCCAAAGTGATAAAATGATATAAAATGGACTAGAGCAGGTAATTAATGAATGAGACTTGAAAGGGAAGGAGCCATTGTATACTCCATTCCCCATTCCTCATGCTCCTTTTAATTAGTTCCCGTGAAAAATGCCATGCATGTTTAAATGTAAATATCTTACTACTTAGATTGAAAAGTACTAAACTTGAATGTTGGAAAGGGAAAAATTTAAATACTTTTTGGCATAAGGAGTCAAACAGAAAAGTTTTGAAAAGGATCTTAAGCGTGAGGAAAGTGCTCCCTATACTCCTATCCTTGAAGGTAACCATAGGAGAAGCTGCATACCAAGGGTTGAAGGACATGCCTGGATTTAGGACTCAGGCCTGGCTCCTTTTTGAACTGCATGAATTTGATCTGGTCCTCTATCCTCTCTGTCAGTTTTCTGATCTGTAAATGACATCAATGCCCAATTCACAAGGTGGCTATAATGATTAGACAAAATAACGCAAAAAAAAAAATTTAAAAAGCACTTACTCTAGGGCCTGAAAAAACAGTAAGCCAAGAGAATCCCCCCACTTCTATGCTCCTAAAATATCCTCTGCTCATACTTTTACTATCCAGGAGTTGAAAGAAGAGTTTGGCTATTGCTAAGACTGTAAAAGTATTGACTTTTCCAGTGGCATTCTTTAAAAATTCCTTAAGAACTGGAAGAGAACAGTATGCCCACCTCTATTAACATGCTTGTGAACATTTTCCATATATCTTCATGAATATTGGACCAATTGGAGAAGATGAATGGATTATCTCTGTTCCTCCTCGTTGGCTTTGTCTATTAACAGAACTACATTTTTTTTTTTTTATTGTCGGGGATTCATTGCGGGTACAAGAAACCAGGTTACACTGATTGCATTTGTTAGGTAAAGTCCCTCTTACAATCGTGTCTTGCCCCCAAAAGGTGTGACACACAACAAGACCCCACTCCCCTCCCTCTTTCCCTCTCTCTACTCCTTTCTCCACTCCTCCCTCCTTCTTTCTCTCTCTGCTCTCCTCTTCTCCCACCCCCACCATGTCATTAATTGTCATTAATTATCCTCATATCAAAATAGAGTACATGGGATTCATGCTTCTCCATTCTTGGGATGCTTTACTAAGAATGTGTTCCACTTCCATCAGGTTAATACAAAGGCTGTAAATTCTCCATTTTTTTTAATGGCTGAATAAGTATTCCATAGTGTACATATACCACAGCTTGTTAATCCATTCCTGGGTTGGTGGGCATTTAGGCTGTTTCCACGTTTTGGCGATTGTAAATTGAGCTGCAATAAACAGTCTAGAGCCAGTGTCCTTACAATAAAAGGATTTTTTTCCTTCTGGGTAGATGCCCAGTAATGGGAGGTCTAGCTTGAGTTCTTTGAGAGCTCTCCATACTTCCTTCAATGGCTAACAAACATGAAAAATGCTCATCATCCCTAATTATTAGAGAAATGCAAACCAAAACCACCCTGAGATACCATCTAACTACAGTGAGAATGGCCCACATCACAAAATCTAAAAACTGCAGATGCTGGCGTGGATGTGGAGAGAAGGGAACACTTTTACACTGCTCGTGGGACTGCAAACTGATACAACCTTTTTGGAAGGAAGTATGGAGAACTCTCAAAGAACCACCTCTTTGAGAGTCAAATGGTTTAGGTAAAATTTATAGGGCTCTAGAGACAGTGGAAAACAGAAAACCTGGTTTGTCATGAGTGGATAGAATTTTTGCTCTTAGCTTTATTTTTTTACTTTCTTCTGAGGATCTAAGATTCCAAGTGCTTAAGAGACCCTACCAAGTCACATACTGATGCAGCCATTAGGTTGAGTCCTATAAGTAGATTTCAGGCCCACTGAACCTTGTTCCTCAGGCTGTATGGAGGAAGGAGGTACTATTTCTCTAATTGTGGCCTTTATTCGTCTTACCTATGGCTCATTATCTCACTTTAACAATGCAGTTTTGTTAAGAAATGATTGTATAAATATGTTTTTATGGCTAAAAAGACACTTATGAAACCTTTAGGGTGGGAAAAAAAGTTATTGCCTCTTACTATTTTATGATTATTGACTTTTGATTATAGAATGTTTTAAGGACACCTCCCAGTAGTAAAAATGGATGATTTTACACACCACAGTTATCTTTTTATTATCCCCAGCGCTAAAATTAATTTCTCTTCTAAATTCTTACATAATCCATTCAATATTCATAGCATCAAAAATCCTCCTTTCCAGCATAAAGCAAAATATATTTATCTCTTTCTTTGTTGCTAATATTATGTGGTTCCTCTCCAGAGAAAAATATTTACAAAAAGTATAGATGCATGTCATGGCTGTATACTGAAAACATTATTCCTAGCTAGGCAAAAGTACTGAAAAAAATCTGTTCATGGTTGTGTTGCAAAGATCATTGCTTTTATACATTATGTTAAGTGACTATGTTTTTGTGTGTGTGTCAAGGAATAAACATATTATTAGAAACCAGAGATGCCTTTGAAGGAAATGCAAGATATACTGAAATTCATGCTGACCATCACTTGATTCTAGAACTCATCAGCTGTAACGAAACAGCCACCATTCTTCAAATAGATGATTAGTGCTAAGAATGAATAACTGCTGAGTAACAAAGCTATTAAGTAATAGACTTTCTAATCATACTTTCTTCCCTACAGAGAAGATAGATTCGCCCGATTTGGGTTTAAACTATTTATTATATAATAATACGAGCACAGTAGAAGACAGAATGATCTTCAAAATTATGTGTAAAGCATTTTTAGTAGTCCATGAAAAGATAAACAATAATATAAATGAGGCAGTTAATAACAGGTAACATTTTTTAAGCATGTATTCTATGCCAGGCAATTTACATAAATTATATGACTTAATCTAATCTTCACTAACAATGTTATGAGGTTGTAACCATAACATTCCTGTCTGACAGACTAGGAAAACAAGGACAAACATGGTAAATAAATATGTCAAGGATGCACAAGGAGGTAAATGAGGGAATGTAGACTCAAACCCAGGCATTTAGACTGAAGAGTGGAAGTCATCACCAATATAGCATCATAGTGAAATTGTTATCACAGGCTACACTGAGAAAGCTGTCTCAGGTCAAAAGGTTGGGCAACATTTTAGTCCACTGTGTAGGTCTTTTTCTCCACACCAAATTAAACAAACTGCACAGAAGGATTATGTACTCAAGGAGCTGTCCATTGAGAAACAAAGAAAAAATTCTACCCTTAGGCTTATTAAAATCACTACTTACATTATGCCTAATATTCTCAGGCTTATTAGAGTCACCACTCAATGACTATAAGAATACAAGCTCCTTCTTTTTATGAGATTGTATTGTTTTCATAGACTTCAATCCAAAGTTAAATCAAATGTTTCCCTACAGCATACCAATGGGTTTCAAATTGTGGATTATGGAAAGAGGGATAGGAAAATTGTTTTGCATAATAGGTCAGAAAATCCAATGTTTGTGTGGTATTAATGGAAGGTGACATTGATAGAAATTTCAAAGCTTTATATAGTGTTTGATATATAAAAAGTTCAAAATAAATGTTGATAAAGAACTAATAGAATCTAAAACACAGACTTGCCTTTTGATGAACTTTTTCCTAATATCATCTCCAACTGTATGTCTAAAACAAGATACGCTTTCCTACATGTTTATTGTTCCTAAGTTATTTCTTAAAAAGTCTTTTCTTCTGTATCTTTCTCCAAATGGCAGTCAAGCTACTACCTATTCAGAAACTTTCTTCCTCAGTCTACAATTCCATTGCTATTCTGAGAGGGTTCCTAATGCTATCACCAGCCCTTAGTCCTGCTGGGATTGGGAAATCTTCCAGCATAAAAGATATGTGCTTTTGGAGGGGAGGTAAAGGTAACATTATAAAATGAACTAATACTTCTCAAATTTACCCATGGCATTAAAACTGATTTAAAAAAAGACACTGACTCGGTGTCTGTAGCTCAGTGTCTAGGCAGGGGCTGGCAGGTTTGAACCTGGCCCCGGCCAGCCAAACAACGATGAAAACTACAGCAAAAAAAATAGCTGGGTGTTGTGGTGGGCACCTGTAATCCCAGCTACTTGGGAGACTGAGGCAAGAGAATCGCTAAGCCCTAGAGTTTGAGGTTCCTGTGAACTGTGATGCCATCGCAATGGGCCAGGGTGACATAGTAAGAATCTTTCTCAAAAACAAACAAACAAACAAATAAATAAATAAAAGATACAATTACTTATCTTGTAATTTACAAAAAGGCAGGAAAATAATAATTAAAGATTAATAATTAATATTATTAATAATATAATAATATTGTAATATTAATAGATGATGTAATTAATTAATTAAAGTTAGTAAGAGAAGTATGACATAAGAGTTCCATACATTATGTATTAGAGATAATTCCATTTTGTTCTAAGTGATTTTTTTCCTCCCAATTCTGGAAAAGAAGTAGATGAGAAAAATCTTCTAATTTATTAATTCCAAGTTTTAATAAATAGCCATTTATCATTTTAAATATTTAATCCTTTTCCCATTGATTTGAAATGTCACTTTTTCATAAGCTAGGTTTCACTGGGCTACTTCATTCACAAATTTACTCTTTAAGATGAAAATCTCTCTTTAAAAAAACCCCATTGAGATTTTAATTAAAATTTCATTATATTTTCAGATTGGTTTGGAAGAACTGAAGTCTTTATAACATTGGTTCCAATGAAGCAAGAAAATGTGTGTGTATAAAATTATTCAGATTCAGTTTTGCTCTTTCTTCCTTAAATAACTATGCATGCTTCAAGGTTATTTCCATTACATTTTAATGGATTATTTTTGATACACAGGAAAACTATCAACTTAATATATAAGCACATTATATGTATATTAGAGTTTTCTAAAATGATGCCAAACTTTGCACTGTATAACACACTAGATACTTCTCCAGGAGAAAATAATGTTCGCAGTGCAAGTATAAGTATACTTAAGTATGTATTAAGTATGTATTAAGTATACTTGTAAGTATATATAAACATATATTATATATGTACCTGAACACCTTAATGAACTATCTTTTTAGCATCTAGGGGATTTTTTTGCCTTAATCTAAAAATATAGAGAATTATCTAATACATTTGTTAATGTGGAAGCATTCTTGGTTTATAAAGCCCTACTTGATGTGAGGTAGTTCATATTGGATACAATAAATACATATTTTTTTTTGTCAATTAAAAAATTCCTACTTGTTATGTACATCCTCTGAACACACTGCTCAATATACATCTCCCATTACAATAAAAAATGTAGAAAAAGATCTTAAACTCATGCATTTTAGGTGGTGTGATAGGTCCAAAGTTGAACAAAACATTGCCTCTTCCTTTGAGTAGATTATCAGATTATCAAGATTGTCAGAGTTTACAATATAATCAGAAAAAGATAACAAAAGCAATTCTTACATAAACTGGATTTAATTGTGACCTAAGTACATTACTTACACATTAATTTTTAATTCAACTTGTTAATATGTTGTTTAGGATATTACATCCTCATTTACAAGTGAAATATGTTTGTAATTTCCCTTTATAACAATATATTTTCTCTAATTTTAATATCAGGTGGATTCTGATTAAGTAGAATGACTTTGAATTATTTCTTCTTTTTCTTGTCTGTAAGATTTGGTGTAATCTGTTTTTTGAAATTATCTTTTACTTTTATTTATAAATATTAGTTGTCTATTTTTTGAGACTTTCGAAAAAAAGTAAGTTAACTGATGACTTGATACTGAGCCTCAGAGTTAAAGGATTCTATAACAGACATACTCTTTTTTGACAATGTGAATGTTACTTTCTTTGCATTATTATTATTAATATTGCTTAATATTTCAATGCAGCAACTGATTTCTTTTCTGAATGTATTTATTTTCTTTCATTCTTTTTGAGGTTTTTGTTTCTAGTCCTTATCTTAAACACTGTTACTGTTATTAAATATTAAGCCTTTTTAATTCTGTGAAGGCGAAAAGTGAAAACCTAATAAACACATGTATATGTAAAAAAAAAAAAAAGACAAAAAAAGAGCATCGAATAAGATACTAGATTTCAGCATGCTATTCTAAGACTGTCAACATTTGATGACAAAAAAGAATTGGGAATGCTACTGGATTCTGTAATTGATGAAACAATGTTGTGAAAGATGATTTAATTCCTCCTCAACTGCCTTAGTTCCAACACAGAATTTAAGTCATGGATATTTTACCACATATTATGTAAGTGAGTTGACTCACAAATTTACATTAACAATTCAAAAGGCAGTGGGGATGTATTTACTGATAGGTTTGTAAGGTGTTTGAAAACTGATAACATTTCCAAAGTCTTCCAAGGTATAAAGAGTAAATCAACTTTACTATGAAGAGAAGCATTAATTGTGAAAAGTCTTCTAAAATGCTGTCAAACTTTGCACTATATAACACATTAGATATTTCTCCAGGTGGCAAATAATGTTCACAGTGCAGTATTACGTATTTTCAAACCTGAAATGCCAATTGATAGCTTGTGGGTTTTGTTTCTTTTCAATTTATTTAAAGAAAATTCAGATCAGTAAAAAAATATCACGTCAACATAAGGGCTCACTAAAAAGATTATAATCCATTACTTAGAAACCCTATAGATAAGTAATTAAAACTTCTTTAAAAGTACCATTTTTAGCTTTATAACCTTATCTTTCCAGCAGTTTGACATTTGAAAAACCAATTAGTTTCCAAAATATTCGTTGTTTTAAATGATTGCTATTAGTTAAAACAATAAATCACATGATGCTTAGTCACAAATTAACTTCTAGCTATTCTCAAAGTTTCACTCTTCATTTCTTAAAAACTTTAAAATTTAACTCACAAGTATTTTTTTTGTGATTAAATGTCAGAATGTTTGAACACTCTTATAATAGGAAAGCTTTTCTTAAATACACCCTACCTTATATATTCATGAGAAATATGTAAAATTTATGATATTTACTTCAATCATAAAAGTTTGTTTAAAAATAAATATAAATATAAATTCCATAACAAAATACTTTAGAAGGAAAAAAACCACTGATTTATATAGTAAAATAATTTGAAAACAAATGGTGTAATGTCATTGAACCTTTTGAAAAAGAAGTTTCACTTTCTGTTTCACTCATTTTAAAGAATGCCTTTTTTTTCTTATAGAAAAATTTAAACATTGTTGCCCTAGATCACTCTGAATTTTCACTATACCAAGTTACCCTTAAGAAATTAAACATCAACAACTCAAAATAGTAGTTTTTCTGTACTCCAAAGGATGAGTGGTATTCAAGGCTCAATGATTAAAATCATGGCCATAAGTTGAAGACTTCTCTGCTAGTATTTATGGGTTTTCAAGCATACTATTAGCTGAACCAGAAATAAAGTCAGGGGCAACTCCAAAGGTAAATATGCTACTCTAAAATAGAGGCTGTGTGAGATCTCCACATGAGTTGGCTGTGCCACAAGGAAAGGATTTCATAGCTCCATATCCTTATGTCTTCTATGTGAATAATTAATTGGAAAAATTATAATAAATTGAAGCAGATAAAAGCTGGTATATCTCCTTTGATCCCCGTCTGCAAACCTTCATTTTAAACTTTGGGTAGCTAAAGACTTCACATTTCCATCCATAAGTGGACTCAGGAGGGATAAAGAACGTTGCTCAACTCACATGGAAAGTGGAGGTGTTAAGGGCATCTACAAGCAATGGTGACAAGAACCTACCAGACTCCCACCCTCTGAGATTGACAGGCCATGGGGAACAGACCATGGGGAACAATCCACATGCACAGCAGAAGAGTCAGCAAGACAGGGAATGAGCCCTGATTCTATTCCTTACCAGCTATGTGATTTGACTTTGGACGGCTTAGGCAACCTTTCTGATTTTTTTTGCCCTACCTATGAAATAGTGACTATAATACCTCTTTAGATGATCGAAAGGATTAAATAAATCAATGATTCAAAATTCCTAAACGAGTAGAAGGTACATAGTAGCTCCTCATTCCTTATTAAGTTTTCTATTTATTTTGTCTCCAGGTGTGTATGTATCTTGAAATATCATGTTGTACATGATAAATACATAAAATGTTATCTGTCAATTAAAAAGGAGAACAGAAAGGAAAAGAAATCTGTAATAACTATGGAAATAAAGTAGTCAGAAAAAAATAATCAGTCATAACCAACGACCTAGAAACAACCACTGTTAACCTTGCAGAGAACAAATATAAACATTTTATGATATTTAGCACATTATTTTACTTTGCAAAAAAATTAAAATAGATCTTAGATGTCTTTACCCTCATCATTTTAATATCTACAGAGTATTCTCAAATTTAGATATAACTGATACTATTTGATTGGATACTGTGGCTGTTTTCTTCACTGTTTTCTACTAACATTGATAACTCTGTAAGGAGCATTTTTTTGTTTATTTTTTGAGACAGAGTCTAACTTTGTCACCCTTGGTAGAGTGCCGTGGTGTCATAGCTCACAGCAACCTCAAACTCTTGGGCTCAAGCAATTGATTCTCTTCCTTCAGCCCACCACAACGTCTGGCTATTTTTCCAAGACAAGGTTTCGCTCTGGCTCAGGCTGGTCTTGAACCTGAGAGCTCAGGTAATCCTCCATTCTCGGCTTTCCAAGTGCTAGGATTACAGGTGTGAGCCACCACACCTGGCCATGCAAGGTGCATTCTTAAATATTACATCTTTTTGCATTTGGCCAAATATTTCCTTAGGAAATAGTTTAACCATAAGTATATATACATATACTTTATTAAACTCCTATATATTCTTATATATAAATAATTTGATAAAATTATTACACAATAAGGCTATATTCCCCCATCAGATGCATGCTCCTCAGCGGCATTTTGATCTTTTTCTGTTCAGAAAGTTCAAAACCCAATAATACCCAACATTTTAGGAGAGGCACGCCTAACCCTCATTTTAGAAGTTTTATATGTTACATAAGAAATGTTTAAAAACATTTAAAGTTATCAAACTTTCCAAGATGAGTTTCAGCTCAGTGAGTCCAGTCAGAAGTCTCCAACCTGCCAGCCAAACTCAGATTATTTGAGAACCGTTTCACTTATCCATGACGTTGGATATCGCAAAAAGTATCCACAGACCTTCCCCCCTCCCCCATCAGCTTTCATTAGTGTTTGTGTACTTTAACGTGTAACCCAAGGCAACTCTTAGTTTTCCAATGTGGGGCAAAAAAGAAAAAAGGTTGGACACCTGTGCATGGATAAGGAACACATTGCTTAAAGTTCACAATTGATGTCAACATGATTGCATCTCATCTTTAAGAACACAAAGCAGCAGGGGCCCTTACAAAAGCTCCCTTAACATGTTGCAAACTTGACCCAAACCCTGGCTGAAATACACAGCCCAGATGTGGTGATGGTCATTAACACTGTTCAAGAAGAAAGCACCACTGAGCCCCATACCACTGGGAGTGTTGAAGTCTTCTATGTAATAGGAAAAATCTAATCTGAACTCAGCAGAACCTCATCCGGAGGTCCCATGGAGACCCAATAAATAAATGCAGTCTTTTTACTTAATTTTTAAGCAATAATTAGAATTTCACAGGTAGTTTGGAATGGACTCAGCCAACCTGGGATGCTGCTGAATACCTGAAAAGCCTGGAATATGTGATAGCATAATCAAGACACTAATACCAACTTCATTCTCTTCACTAAATCCATTTGTAATCTGACATCTAAAATCCCTTCAGACACATTACCCAAGGTAGAATTCTACTACAGCCTTCCAAATGACTTGGTAGAGAGGACAGAAAGCTCACTGACTGCATATATTTTTTTTTATTTTTTTTACTAAATCATAGTTGTGTACATTAATGCAATCATGGGGTACAATGTGCTGGGTTCATATACAATCTGAAATATTTTCATCAACTAGTTAACATAACCTTCATAGCATTTTCTTAGCTATTGTGTTAAGACCTTTATATTCTGCATTCATAAAGTTTCACCTGTACCCTTCTAAGAAGTACCATAGGTGTGGTCCCACCAATTACCCTCGTTCCACTCATCCTCCCCCTCCCCTCCCCTCCCTTTTCTCTTTCCCCATAATCTTGTGCTATAACTGGACTATAGCCTTCATATGAAAGCTATAAATTAGCTTCATAGCAGGGCTGAGTACATTGGACACTTTTTCTTCCATTCTTGAGATACTTTGCTAAGAAGAATATGTTCCAGCTCCATCCATGTTAGCATGAATGAGGTAAAGTTTCCATCTTTCTTTAAGGCTACATAATACTCCATGGTGTACATATACCACAATTTGTTAATCCATTCAGGGGTCGATGGGCACTTGGGCTTCTTCCATGACTCAGCAATTATGAATTGGGCTGCAATAAACATTCTAGTACAGATGTCTTTGTTGTAGTGTGATTTTTGGTCTTCTGGGTATATACCTAGTAAAGGAATTATAGGGTTGAATGGCAGGTCTATTTTTAGATCTCTAAGTGTTCTCCAAACATCTTTCCAAAAGGACCTTATTAGTTTGCATTCCCACCAACAATGTAGTAGTGTTCCCTTTTCTCCACATCCACATCAACATCTCTGGTTTGGGGATTTTGTGATGTGGGCTAATCTTACTGGAGTTAAATGATATCTCAAAGTAGTTTTGATGTGCATTTCTCTGATGATTAAGGATGGTGAGTATTTTTTCATGTGTCTATAGGCAGTGCACCTGTCTTCTTCAGAGAAGTTTCTCTTCAAGTCCCTTGCCCACCCTGAGATGGGATCACTTGTTCTTTTCTTGTTAATATGTTTGAGTTCTCTGTGGATTCTGGTTATTAAACCTTTGTCAGAGGCATAACCTGCAAGTATCTTCTCCCATTCTGAGGGCTGTCTGCTTGTTTTACTTACTGTGTTCTTGCCTGTGCAGAAGTTTTTAGTTTGATCAGGTCTCAGTTTTTGATTTTTGATGCTGCTTCAATTGCCTGGGGAGTGCTCCTCATAAAATATACACCTAGGCCCCAATTCCTTTAAGAGTTTTCCCTGCTCTTTCTTCTAGTATTTTTATAGTTTCATGTCTTAAGTTTATATCTTTAATCCAGTGAGAGTCTATCTTAGTTAATGGT
>CAUYRH010102795.1:0-18765 GCA_963574655.1 Perodicticus potto | reverse complement strand
TTTATGTATATCATTTATATATCATATACATGCAAATATGTTTTATAACATATTTATATCACCTCTATATAAATACAGAGTGCCAAAAAAAGTATGTACATTTTAAGAAAGGAAAAACTGTATTAAAATTGTAATACTCGGCTCGGCGCCTGTGGCTCAACAGGCTAAGGCGCCAGCCACGTACACCTGAGCTGGCGGGTTCGAATCCAACCTGGGCCCGCCAAACAACAATGATGGCTGCAACCAAAAATTGGTCGGGCGTTGTGGCGGGCGCCTGTAGTCCCAGCGAGTTGGGAGGCGGAGGCAAGAGACTCGCTTGAGCCCAGGAATTGGAGGTTGCTGTGAGCTGTGATGCCACAGCACTCTATCCAGGGTGACAGCTTGAGGCTCTGTCTCAAAAAAAAAAAATCCTCCTAAGTGATTTAGCCTTTATCCTTTAGAAAATGGGAGTTATTGGCTCGACGCCTGTGGCTCAACGGGCTGAGGCACCAGCCATGTACAACTGAGCTGGCGGGTTCGAATCCAGCCCGGGCCCGCCAAACGACGACAGCTGCAATCAAAAAAAAAAAAAAAAAAAAAAAATGGCCAGGCGTTGTGGCAGGCGCCTGTGGTCCCAGCTACTTGGGAGGTGGGCTTGAGCCCAGGAATTGGAGGTTGCTGTGAGCTGTGATGCCACATCACTCTATCCAGGATGACAGCCAAGTTATTGACAAGAGAGAATAAACTGCAGGTAGAAAAGAAGGAGAGTAGATGATTGTAATAGATCAGGTGATAGATAAGTAGGAACAGAATCCAGAGAAAAGTGTGGGCTCTAGGGATGTGAATCTGGTCCTCAGTTTCCCAGGCTGCCAAATCGGTTTTGCACTGACACCTGGGGTGGGCCATCTCAGTGGGTCACACAGACTAAATGCACATAAGACTTAAGCATAAAACAGAATTTTGTATTGTGGAAGTTTCACCTGCTGAGCAGTTCACGTACTGCCAACCAGCGGACCTACTTTTCTTTTCTTGTGGGAAAAGAAGCCACATTAGTAGGTGGTTGCTTGATTAGCACAGCAATTCAAAACTGAGGGTCCGGCTGTGCTTCCAGCTCCTCAGAGCTTGATGAGAGTGCCTCATGAGAGATGCTTGCTAACGTAGTCTTTTCTTCTTGGGACTGTCACTGATAACAGAACTGTGGATTTATATTCTTGGCAATTCCATTCCTAGATCCATGAACCTACTTTAAGACTAAAAAGAGCTGACACTAATCTGTCTGTATTTTATTGGGATTTTTTTTTTTTCTGCCAGTGGATGAACAGAGAATTAAATTCATTGAATATCTATTATCTACTATATTCTAGACACTCTTCTGGAACTTTTACTTCTGTTCTCTTGTTTCATATCCCATTTGCTACACTACCAAGTTAAGTTTTATTGTTAATATTTTACTGTCAGGAGATAAAGGCTCAGAAAGAAATGTGTGTTTTTTCCCAAATAAATAAGTGATGTCATGTAGCCATTTTTGAAAAAAGTCCCCGAAATCTCCTAGCATTTGGAAGCAGCTGACATACAGTGATGAAAGCTATTGGTATCTTTAGTTAGAAGGCTTGTATTCAGTATCTCACCAAGTTTTGTGAGTCAATGAAGGCATTTGACCTCGTTGAAATTTTATTTCTTCTTTTAAAAGAAGGAATGATAGATAAAACACATCATCAGTTGCTGTGAAGTTAAACAAGTTCCTCTATTTTATAAATCATGAAGCTTTATGAAAATGTGATGTATAAAGCAGCCATTTTTATTAATCATTTGAGCTGTTCTCATGAAGTAAAATAGTTAATATTCATCTAAGGTTCACCAATTATTAGATACTGTCACAAGAACTCCATCTGATTGTACTCATTTACCGTTCACAGTAGTCCTTGTGCTATTCTTCACATTATAAAAATGAAGAAACTAAGGCACAGAGAGGTTAAAAAATTAGTCCAAGGTCACATACCTAATAATAACCAGGCTTCAAATGAAGGCAGTCTAACTCTCAAGTCCATATAACCTAGGCGTGTTTTAGCAACAAATTTGTTTTTAACACCATAATTTCAATGTCATTCTTATCTCAATTCTTCCTCATTACTGACTCTGTGTCCCGGAACTAGCAAGGTGGAAAGTCTTGTGATTTGCTGTTTTTCCTCAATAACCTCACCCCTGAGTAAGATAAGCAGTAAAAAGGAGAAAGCCAGGCAAAGGCCAGGAGAAGAGTATAGAGGTGGGACATCATTCCCTGAATGGCGGAGATATCCCTATGTTGACTGACCATTGTGTAGGCAATAACTCAGGCTAATGTAATCTGGGATATTTCCAGATTATCTGGAATGCGCTTTTACTAGGGCTGTGTCTCATGTTTAGTGGCTACTGGGCTGTGTGGCCTTGGCACACTATGAAGCTCTGAATGAAACTGAGCCTTTATAAATGCTTTAAGAGTGAAAGCAGTTAAACCTCCTAGAACCATAAAGATCATTCCCAACCCTCTCACACTGCGGATTTCTCCACCCCATCCTTCCACAAAGTGGGGAAGGGGGATGAGATAACCTGCCTACAACCTAGTTATTTAGCCCTTAGCCTAGAGTTAGGTCTTCTGGATTCCCAGTGCTGTGTAATTCCTCTATCACATGATTAGTATCTGGCATCTTCCTTTTTAGGGCCAAATTGTGGGCTACCTTTTGGCGTTTTCTTAACCAAATCCACTTAGTGAGGTCCCCAGACTGCTCTGCATCATTCTTGATTTTGCGGTATAGAAAATAAAGCTATTTTCTGGTTTATAGACTGTTTTAAGAATTTGGGGTAAAAATCAAAGAATTCTGTTGCTCTTCTTTCCCTAATGAAATAACCTAGGAGGAGGCTCGGTGCCCATAGCTCAGTGGTTATGGCGCCAGCCACATACGTTGAGGCTGGTGGGTTTGAACCCAGCCCGGGCCTGCTAAAACAACAATGACAACCGCAACAAAAAATAGTGGGTGTAGTGGCGGGTGCCTATAGTCACAACTACTTGGGAGGCTGAGACAAGAGAATCGCTTAAGCCCAAGAGTTGGAAGTTACTGTGAGCTGTGACGCCACGGAACTCTACCGAGGGCAACATAACGAGACACTGTCTCTAAATAAATAAATAAATAAATAAATAAATAAATACATAAAATTAAAAGGAGAAAAAAAAAGGAAATAACCTTAGAAGTATACCAACTCAGGAAATTTAAAATGCTCACTTTGGCTTTCAGGGTTCACATTCAAAGCTTTATTTACTAGACAATCATTTAGTAATTAAACACCTGTACCAATTTTCAAAATACCATTAGTAACTTCTTTATTTTGTTTCCTCTTTTCTGCCTCCTATCCTACCAATCCCTCCCCTCCTTGCCTTTCATTCCAAATCAGGATATTGGCCTTCCTACAACATACCTTTCCATGAAAAAATCTACAACTGGAGTGGCTATCCATTGTTAGTTCAGAAGTTGGGTTTGGACTACTCTTATGATTTAGCTCCACGAGCCAAAATCTTCCGGCGTGACCAAGGGAAAGTGACTGATATGGCATCCATGAAATATATCATGCGATACAACAGTACGTAGCACATTTCTCAAGAATCATTCTTCAAAACTCCTTTTCTTCCCCATGGATAAAGAATCCATGTAAGTTTATCATCTCTGTACTAGAAGGCATTATAAGAAGTTGTTGGAATTAAGTATTTAGTATTCACCTAATACATATTTTATGCTGGACAAGTAGAGTTTTGGCCTCCTTTATAAAATGACAGAGAAATGTTTGTAGATTTTTTTAATTGAAAAAATTACATGTAAAACACAGAAGAAATGATCCAGGCAGACCTCCCACCCCTAATTACACAGGTTTCCTTCCAAGGATAAAGGCAGTAAACAAAACAGAAATTATTCATAAATGCTTTGTTTTTGATGAACAAATTTGATAAAAGTCAAATTTGTATCTCTTTTGTTGGAAACATCCACTCTTCACTGTGCAAGGTTCCTGAGGGCAGGCTGGGCCCTGGAGCACAGGACTTGCAGTTGTTCCTTCCTAACAAGCCAAGGGAGATGTCTGTACCTGGAAGCAGGCTGGGCTGAGGAGGCTGGCGGGGGCACACTTCCTGATTATCTATGCTTTAACAAATCCAAAAACCTTGCTGTGAATAAGTGTGTTTTAGAATAACCAATAATCACTGTTTTCCCATCACTATTTCTTAGATTACAAGGAAGATCCTTACAGCAAGGGTGATCCCTGCAATACCATCTGTTGCCGTGAGGACCTAAACGCACCTAACCCAAGTCCTGGAGGTTGTTATGACACAAAGGTAACATGTAAAGATAAAAGGAAGCTTGCAAAAAAAATTTTTTAAAAGAAGCTTAATATTGTGACTTTGGAAAGAGAAAGGGGAGGAGGGGGCAGTCATGGATTTAGTTAAGTTTTTTTCCAAATGATTTTCTAAAATGTCCCACTCTTCTCTTTTTCCAGGTGGCAGATATCTACCTAGCTTCTCAGTACACAGCCTATGCCATTAGTGGTCCCACAGTACAAGGCGGCCTCCCTGTTTTTCACTGGCACCGTTTCAACAAAACTCTCCATCAAGGCATGCCAGAGGCTTATGACTTTGATTTTATTACCATGAAGCCAGTTTTGAAACTTGACATAAAATGAAGGAGGGAGATAAGGGAATAGAAGGGGATAAAGGCTGCAAGTAAAATACCAAAGCTATGTTTTTTTCATTAGAAATACTCTTAATAAATCCGTTTGTCCCTTTCATTTTCCACTGATTTTAACAGAAAGTATTCACTGTGGGCGTAGCACTGTAGAAGAAACATTAGGTATGATGAACAGCAGTAGCTAGGCTTTAACATATAAGCTAATATACAAAAGGGTGTGGCAGAAACTGCTTCTTTATTCAGCAAAATCCATATTCTCTTTTTAAGCTTGCCCATACTAACCACATCTCCCAGGGTCCCTTAGATAGTTGTGCCATGTGACAGTTCTAGGCAATGGAACCTGAATGAAGTGACACTTTCAGGCCCCACCCCCTAAGAACTTGCACTGCTCTGTGCTCTTCCCCCTTCCCCTGGGGGTACATACTAATAATAAAGCCTTAGAGGATGGGTGCTGTTTTCAAAGGAATCTCATAGCAGTTGAGTCTTTGTGTGATATAGGCGAGGCACACAATACAGTCAACCTCACTGTTGTCTCCCATATCAAAAATTCTGCCTAGCAACTTTCTGTCAAAGCCAGAGAGTTATATGTGGTTTGAAAGCTATGGAATTATATAATATATAATGGGTGATTCTTTTTTCTTTTTACTTACATTTACTAGTTTATTATAAAGGATACAACTCAGGATCATCAAAAGAAGAGAAACACAGGGAAAGTTGTGTGGGAAAGTGGTGCAGAGCTTCCATGTCCTCTCTTGGGGCACCACCTTCCCAGCACCTATAATGGGTGATTCTAAACAAGCTGGAGATTTTCAAATGAAAATAACACAAGGGCCATGAATATTTAGAACGAATCAGAGTACTCAGAGTGTTATAAATCCAGTAGTTTTATTTCAAAGTATAAATTTCAGGCTTGCTGGACAAAACTCCACTACAGTTAACACTTATACAGACATCACTCTACTGTACATTTAAAAAAGAAAGGACCCCCCCCCCAAAAAAAACCTTCAAAACGTAATAAAAATAGGGCAACCTGTTATAGCCCAGTTTATTTTTGACATTAGGAAGGTCTTACATTGCCTTATTATTTACATTTTAACTGCAATAAACAAAAATCAGGGTGCAAATTTCCTACAAAGGATTTACCTTTATATTTAATTTTGAAATGTCTGGTTGGGAAAATACTAAAGCCAGGATTCCCAAAGGTGTTTGATTGCCCAGTTACCTTATTTGCCAAAACAAACAAAAAAAAGACAGCACTTAAATATAAATGAGTACTTAGCTGCCTCTACAAATAAAAAACTAAAGAAAACTTATTTCAACATGATAAAATTATTTGAAGATGAGAAGACAAAACCTATTTATATAATTTTACTCCTCCTCACTGGCTGGCTCAGAGGGATAAATGAGTTTTATGAATTAGATAAATCTGCCATGCTAATAAACACCTCACAAGAATTACTCTGATTTGTGTGTGTTCCCCAAACCTAAAAGAGAAAAAAAGGCATTTGTCCAGTGAATAGTAAGGAAGGTAGATCGTACATTGGTTTTAGATAAGAGTTATCTGCAGTACAGTATCCTAATACTGGGACATGGCTTTCCAGAAATTAGAATAAAACAGGCCAACCGCAAGTCAGTGATAAAACAACAACACACACAAAATCATAGGATACTGAAATGGCCCAAGAAGGAAAGTCAAGGAGAACACTTGGAAGGTCTCTGAAGTACCCTACTGTGCTAGGATCACAGTACGTAAAAGTGAAGAGATGAGGCATTACTTTTGTTGATCTTGTACAGTCCTGGAAAGCTCATGGAACAAGATAAATGCATATCATGCAATATTAACACTTAACTTTGATGCATAAATGAGAATCTGGAGAATATTTAAAGTAAAAGAAAAACTAAGTTAACACTTATCCAACACAGTAAAAGAACTATAAGGTACATTCTGCCTAAGGAGTTCTATAGACAGATGCATCCAAGATTGTAAGCTCATGGTTCAAGGTCTTTTTTTTCAAAATGTTTATTATCTGCCAGTGGGGATGAGATAGCAAGGAATACCTCTCTGTGAGACAAATAGTATCTCAATAAATTTTTACTTTTCAAGGCAGAAAGTTTGCTATTTTTCATAAACTTATATACTATGTTAAATAGTACACAGTACTCTGCATATTTCAAAAAATGAGTCCAGAGAAATAGAGCAATATAGTTACCTCATAAAGTTAACTGTTAACAAAACATGTTGCCTTTGTATGGAATTTATAAATTGCCTGGCCAGAACACAATTTTAAAAAGAGGCTTACACTTAAAACAGGGTGAAAATTATTCAGACAAAGTACGAAGTAACAAATATCACCCTTACCATTAAATGCCACATAAATATTCTACATTTCAGGTTAAAATATCAGAGATTTCTAGGATTGCAATAAGGCAATACCTTAGTATTGTCAGACAAAATGTAGCAAACAGGTATTCCCAAAATGGGATACTCAAGCATAGTTATAAGACTTTGTGAACAGATAACGTAAAATTTTTTAATTTTAAAAGGTAACCATGGAGTGTAAACTGCTACTAAAAAAATCTCTTATCAGGAGCTATTTCTAGTTAAGTCCTCCATTCTCTGTTGCCAAAGAAACAACCAAACAAAAAGTCAGTATTCATCAACATTGAACCCTGCTCCAAATAAAAGCCTAGCATTCAAACCTAACATGTTCGCTAAATCCAGTACAGCTGGGTGCCCATAAGTCCCATGGCAGGCTAAGGTGAGGAGATCATCTTATAATAAATATAATTTTTCCTTAAGTAATTACAATCTCTCTTTGCACCTTCCTTCTACCATTTGGAATAAGATATTTTAAGTAATTATTTTACTGTAGTATAAAATCTATGTTTAGGGTTATGACTTGAAAATTTATCTTTCTTCCTTTGACAGAAAATATAATATAGACTAAAAGAAACAAATATTTTCTTTATACTGGGCATTCTTCACCTGATTATATGATGCTATGAAAGCTTTTCAGAAAAGATTAGTAAATATGAATAAAGATGTTTACCAAAGGAAACTTTGTAAGCTAGCTAAGCAAAATGTTAGCATGTAGCCATAAAAGAGCCAATAAAGAATCACTTGAATATGGGGCTTCAATTCTGTGGACAGAAATAACCTTGAACACATAAAATTGAACCACTGCAAATAAAAACATACATATGTATGATTTACATAGTGTTCATAGAGAGAAAATTATCAATTCCTTCCTTTTGAAATGTTCACTGGTGTGACATTGGCAATTTCTTTACCATCAACCTTAGTCCTAAAATGAGTAATATTGACATAGTCGATTAGAAAATTTGATTCAGGGGCCAGGCGATGTGGTTCATGCCTATAATCCCAGCACTTGGGAAGCTGAGGCAGGTGGATTGCCTAAGCTAACAGGTTTGAGACCAGCCTGAGTCAGAGTGAGACCTCATCTCTAAAAATAGCCGGGCATCGTGGCAGGTGCCTATAGCCCCAGCTACTTGGGAAGCTGAGGCAAGAGAATTGCTTAAGCCCAGGAGTTTGAGATTGCTGTGAGCTATGACGCCATGGCATTCTACTGAGGGTGACAAAATGAAACTGTCTTAAAAAAAAAAAAAGAAAGAAAAAGAAAAGAAAATTTGACTCATGGAAAACTAATTCTCATTGTGGTTTCATTTTCTGAGAGTGAAAGAAAGATTTGGATCATTTACATTATGGCAGTCTGTAGGCTTTCTTCATCACCATTTTCACGTAAGATGACAGTACAGTAGAAAAATCTCTAAAAAGAGTTTCTGACAACTAGACTACTTCCTATTATACACCAAAATGGCATATAACAAAAGGGAAAAGCTCTCTCTGGCAATTCTAGGAAAATGAATAATCATTTTGAGAAGGAAGTACTGTAAGAGAAGATAACTAGAAAGTTATTTCGCAAACTCCATGAATTCCTTTCAAAATATTTCCAACCGTGTCCTCATTCCTAAAACCCCAGCCCCCAGCCCTCCAGACCTAAACTATCTACACTCAAAACACCTGACACCAGTATAGCTGGTCCTCATACTGAAAATCCATGACCTAAGCTTTTTATTAACTTTGAAGAGAAATGGAGATACACAGAACTTGTATCTGATTGTTACATAAAATGACTGTGAGAACACACTTTAAATTCAATCCAAAGCTGACAAAGCCTAAATCAGACTCAACTTGGCACCATCAAAAACAAAGTTAAAAGTTAAAACAGGAAGGATGATATGAGAATAAAGAAGAAATGAAGCTTTCTCCTCCATCTTTTAACTCACTCTATTTTGTGAATTTTATAATTTACTTCCTTTGAATGAATACTAAGGAATTAGTATTGGGTGATAGCTTTGGGTGATTAAATCAAATAGAAATGCTTTCATAGTCTCTAACAGTGTGTAACATGAATACTAAAACGTGTTTAAAGGAAAATTTTCTTACACAAGAAATTTTACACAATTTCTTCTCACACAAGAAAATTTTCTTACACAACTCTTGGTCCAGTTTAGACAGAGTCATTTATAGTGACTCAAAATAAAAGCATCTATATTCTTAGAAGAAAATAGCAAGTCAAATTTTTGGAGTTAAGTGTAGTGATGTCACAGATGGAAAAAATATATATGTATGTGTATATACATACATATAGCATATATATGTATGTATGAATATATGTATGCCTCTGTTTAAAAATTACTTGGGGTTGTGCTATGGTAGAGATGAAGGAGAAACAGTGAAAGGCTAAAAGGGAAGAGGAAACAACAATGAACATATGACCATGTTTATTTTTGCAGTTAATTTTTAAGGCACAAAATAAATGTAAAAGCCAGATTAGAAAGGTGAGGGGGGCCATTGAAGATTTTTTTTCCACCTAACTGACAAGCCAGAAGAAGAAACAAAAGATGAATAGATCCTTTCCTGTGTTCAAATTAACCTATTTTAAACTATATAGCCATTTCGCTTTTTACTTCTTTGGGTTTTGTTTAGATTCAGTTTAAATCGCTTAACTATGATCTTACAGATCCCTTAGAAGCAGAATCATGCCAGTTACCTATCTGATATCCCTTGATGAACTTCATAGGAAAAGAGATAAGCTTGAGAATAAAACTGGGAGAGTCCAATGCAATAACACATAAATAGGGAAAAACCACACAAACACCCACACCTATTCCCCAGCCTCAAAAGTAAAACAAGGTAAACATTTACATTTCAAAACCCTGAAGCTTAAATTGTTCAGGAAAAATTTCTTGCTTTGTGGGCTGAGTTTATTTTACTTCTTTTTATAAACAAATGTAGTGTATACACACACCTGTCCAAGAAATCTTAAACGATGTGAATTTTACATTGAGTATCATGCACAAGATTAAAAACAAGACCGAAAGTGGAACTTTAAAAGAGGAAGAGATAAAGGCTTCAAGGTTTAACTGCTCTGGGAAGAAGAGATCACATCTGTAGACTGAGGATCACAGAAAGGTCCAAAACGTCCATAAATATCCTTGGCTCGCACTGCAAAGTAGTACTTGCTGCCTGATACAAACTGAGTGAGAGTACATGCCATAGGCAAGGGAAGTGCCTTTACTTCCCCAATCTTTTTCCATTGTGAGGGTACAGTGGCACTGGGTTCCTCATGGTAAGCATAGAGATGGTAGCTATCAACAGTGGCACAGCTTCGATCTACCTCTAGGACACTCCATGACAGTACTATGCCGTTTTGACTCTGAACTCGTGCTAACTTCAAGTGTGGCTTCTGAGGCAGAGATGTGCTGGCAGCTTCTGGGGGCAGACGCTGTGGCTGTGGGGCTTCTGGTAAGGGTGCTGGGTGCACGGGGCGTGGGGGCTCCTAAAACAAACAAACAAACAAAAAAACAACAAAAACCAGTCACAATGATTTATAATAATCCAAGAAAGAACTATTTTAGAATGCTAGAACTAAGATACCTTAAAGATTATATAGAGAAGTATCATTTTACATCAAAAATTCTGGGAAATGCCAAATATCACACCGAAACTGGCAAGTTCTAGTTGGTGATTTACAACTAATCATGCCACAAGTATGGTTACTCCAACCTTAATTCTAGACCTAAAATATTGAATTTTTGGATAGTTCAACATACGCAAATCAATAAATGTAATTCACCTCATAAACAGAATTAAAAACCAATAAAACCACAAAAAAAGCATTTGATGAAATTCAGCCCTTTATGATAACAAGCTAGGCATAGAAAGTATACCTCAAAATAATAAAAGCCATATAAGAAAACCTTTAGCCAACATCATACTGAACATCATCATACTGAAAAGTTAAAGAGCATTCTCTCCTAAGAACTAGAACAAGACAAAGATGCCTACACTCACCACTCTTCAACATAATACTAGAAGTCCTAGCCAAAGGAAACAAGCAAAAGAAAGGAATAAAAGGAATTCAAATTAAAAAAAAAAAAGTCAAAATTATCTCTGGTAACAATATGATCTTATACCTGGAAAGCCCCCAAAGACTTCTCTCTTCTCCAAAGACTCCTAGATTTGATAAATGAATTCAGTAAAGTTTCAGGATACAAAATAAACATAAGAAAATTAGTGTTCTTTCTGTGTACCAATTAACAACCAAGCTGAGAACCAAATCAAGAAGTCAATCCCATTAATAATAGCTACCAAAAGCCCAAACACAATGGCTCCCACCTGTAATCCCAGCACTCTAGGAGGGCAAGGCAGGAGGATCTCTTGAGGTCAGGAATTTGAGACCATCCTGAGCTATTATAGTG
The DNA here is from genome assembly GCA_963574655.1 of Perodicticus potto. Classification (NCBI taxonomy): domain Eukaryota; kingdom Metazoa; phylum Chordata; class Mammalia; order Primates; family Lorisidae; genus Perodicticus; species Perodicticus potto. The sequence goes on along the minus strand of CAUYRH010102795.1, from coordinate 7,297 downwards.
AGACTCTATCTCAACTTAAATAGAAAGAATTAGCTGGGCATGTTAGTGCACACCTACAGACCTAGCTACTTGGAAGGCAGAGGCAGGGGGATCACTTCCAAGAGATTGAGGTTGCAATGAGCTATAATGCCACTGCCCTCTAGCCAAGGTGACAGATCAAGACTCTGTCAACAAACAAACAAAGCTACAAAAAAAACAAAACACAAAAGCCTAGAAATATATTTAACCAAGGAAGTGAAGGATTTCTACAAAGAAAACTGTGAAATACTGACAAAAGAAATTATGAGATACAAATGGAAAAACATCCCATCCTCATGGATCAGAAGATTCAATGTTGTTAAAAATGGCCATAAGTATGGCCAAAGCAATCTACAGATTCCATATAATTTCTATCAAAATACCAATGTCATTTTTCAAATTCAGAAAAGAAGAATCCTAAAATTCACATGGAACCAAAAAAGAGCCCCCAAACCAAAGCAATCCTAAGCAAAAAGAACATAGCTAGAATCACACCACCTGACTTCACATTATACTACAAAACTATATTAACCAAAACAGCATAGTCCTGGCATAAAAACAGACACATAGATCAATGGAACACAATAGAGAATCCAGAAATAAAGCTCCATGATCTATGACAAAGTTGACAATGAAGAAAGGACAACCTATGCAATAAACAATGCGGGGGAGGTGGGAAGTGGATTACTATACGCAAAAGAAGGAAACCAGATCCCTATCTCTCACCATATACATAAAATAACTCAAGCTGCATTAAAAACTGGAATGTAAAACCTATAATTATAAAAATACTAAAAAAACAAACAAACAAAAAAACCCGTTTAGTTCATGACTAAAAAAATCTCAAAAGCAAATGCAACAATACCAAAAATAGACTAATGGGGTTTAAACTGCAAAGCTTCTGGACAGCAAAAGAAATAAAGAGATGAGTGAAAAGACATCCTGTAGAATGAGAGAAAATATCTGCAAAGTAGACATCTAACAATGGACTAATATGCAGAATATACAAGGAACTCAAACAACTCAACAACAAAATAATCCCATTAAAAAGTGGGCTAAAGGGTGGCACCTGTAGCTCAGTGGGCGGGGTGCCAACCACATTCACCAAGGCTGGTGGGTTCAAACCTGGCCCAGGCAAGCTAAAACAACAATGACTATAACAACAACAATAACAACAACAACAACATAGCCAGATGCTATGGCAGGCGCCTGTAGTCCCAGCTACTTGGGAGGCTAAGGCAAGAGAATCACTTAAGCTCAAGAGTTAGAGGTTGCTGTGAGCTATGATGCCATAGCACTCTACGCAAGGCGACAGTTTGAGACTGTCTCAAAACCAAAAAAATAAAAGTGGGCTAAAGACATGAACAGACATTTTTTAAAAAGAAGGCATAAAAACGGCCAACAAACATATGAAAAATGCTCAACATCACTAATTACTAAATGCAAATTAAAACCACAGTACAGTATCATTTTATACCAGTTAGAATAGCTACACAGTATTACCAAAAAGACAAAAAATAAAAGATGTTGGCAAGGATGTGAAGAAAAGGGAATGCTTATGAACTATTGATGGGAATGTAAATTAGTACAACCTTAATGGAAAACAGTGGAGATTTCACAAAGAACTAAAAACAGAACTCCTGCTTGATCCAGCAATCCCTCTACCGGTTATCTGCCCAAAAGAAAACAAATCAGCACATCAAAAAGATACATGCACTGGTATGTTTCTTGAAGCACCATTCAAAATCACAATAAAGAATCAACTTACATGCCCCTCAATGGATGACTGGATAAAGAAAATGTGATAAACATACACACTCTTACATACACACAAAGGGTGCCAAAGAAATATATACACGTTTTAAGAAAGGAAAAAACTATTAAAATTGTAATATACGAGTCACGTTTGACTTCTACAATTACAAGAGATATAAGATATATACTATATAACAAACGTTATCAGTATATATTGAATATTATACATAATAATCCCATTAACAATAGCTACAAAAATTATATATATATACCTCATATATTTTATATATATGTATTTATATACATCACACACAATGGAACAAATAAAAAGCCCTTGCTGATGGAACATCATTTTAAGAGACAATGAAATAATCATCCACTTGTAAAAAATTATTTGTGATTTAGTTTTCTATGCAATAGATTCTAAATTTTAGTATATAACATTTTTCAATATATGTATTATGTATGGCAGCCAATATCATATGAAAATGGAATGTGCAGCTATACTTTCAGTTTTTAATTATTTGTATTTAATAATATAAAGACAGTAGCATATTCGTACAAATAAGTACACTGGCACTGAATGTGTACTATATTCTTGGCCAATCTACAATAATAAAATTGATATTTAAAATGAATTGTGAAAGATAGGATTTAGAGATGGTTATTCATCTCTCAACCAGCAGGTAAAGCATGAGCAAAGACGTAGGTGTAAGAAAGTGAAGGGACCTTTGGACAAGAATAAGTTGTACCTTTTTCTTGGACATAGGGCATATGAAGAATAGTGAAAATTAAATTTGGAAAGGGAGCTAAGAATGACAAAGCATGATACTAACCTTAGGAAACCCTACCGACTTATCTAACACTGGAACGTTATCATTATCACTGCCAGCATTTTACCTGGGTTTTAACCTTTTCTAATTCAATTTTTGTGCCACCCGCGTACTCCCCAGTTCTTATTTATTTGGGGTGAGAAAGAGGTTGGTGGATTATTTGTAATTATCCTATAGTTGTAAAAGAGAATAACATAAATCTGAACTCACCTCATGATTATTTATCTATTTAGTTACATAAAATAATTGAAGTGTTTTTATTTTAGTTTATAACGTTTTTGAGTATGATACTTCTTAAAGCAATCTCCAGAACGAGAAGTCCAGGCTTCCTCTTGCATGTCTCACAGTAGAAAATGGTTCTCTCCGTCCACTTTTCTCATTTCTTCTGCTGCAAACCATACAATCCTTTATTGATTTTTTTTTTCATTTTGAATTATAAAATGCATCTTCCCATTTGGCCTTTCCTCAGTGTCAAAAGATAGTCTTCCCTTCTTTCTTGAATTTGTTTCTCACGTTGCTCACAAGCTAAATGATGAGAAGCTAAATGATGAGATTTCTCCTATAAGAAAGGTGTGTCTGCTCTTTTTCTCCATTTTCTCTTTTTTTTTGGTTAGGTAAAGTCCCTCTTATAATTGTGTCCTGCCCTCAAAAGGTGTGTCACACACCATGACCCCCCACACCCCTCCCCTCCTTTTCTGCTTCCTCCACCTACGTCCCCTCTCTGCTCTCCCCTTCCCCCACCCCCTCCATCCTTCCCTCTCTCTACTCTCCCCTTCCTCACCCCCCACCGTGAACTAGGTCATTAATTGTCCTCATATCAGAATTGAATACATGGGATTCTTGCTTCTCCATTCTTGTGATGCTTTACTAAGAATAATGTGTTCCACTTCCATCCAGGTTAATACAAAAGATGTAAAGTATCTATCTTTTTTAATGGCTGAACAGTATTCCATGTTATGCATATATTACAGCTTATTAATCCATTCCTGGGGTGGTGGGCATTCAGGCTGTTTCCACATTTTGGCAATTGAAAATGGAGCTGCAATAAACAGTCTAGTGCAAGTGTCCCTATGATAAAAGGATTTTTTTTTTCTTCTGAGTAGATGCCCAGTAATGGGATTACAGGATCAAATGGGAGGTCTAGCTTGAGTTCTTTGAGGGTTCTCCATACTTGCTTCCAAAAAGGTTATATCAGTTTGCAGTCCAGCAGTGTAAAAGTGTTCCCTTCTCTCCTTACACTGCTTTTACCAGCAGTGTAAAAGTGTTCCCTTCTCTCCACATCCACACCAACAGCTGCAGTTCTGAGATTTTGTGATGTGGGCCATTCTTGCTAGGGTTAGATGGTATCTCAGGGTGGTTTTGATTTGCATTTCTCCAATAATTAGGGATGATGAGCATGTTTTCATATGTTAGCCATTCGCCTGTCTTCTTTAGAGAAGGTTCTATTCATGTCTCTTGCCCATTGATATATGGGATTGTTGGCTTTTTCATATGGATTAATATGAGCTCTCTATAGATCTTAGTCATCAAGCTTTGGTCTGATTCAAAATATGCAAATATCCTTTTCCATTGTGCAGGTTGTCTATCTGCCTTGGTTGTTGTCTCTGTGTCTATCAGCTTTTCAGTTTAATTAAACCCAATTGTTTATTTTTGTTGTTGCAATTACCATGGAAGTCTTCTTCATAAAGTCTTTCCCCATATCTTCAAGTGTTTTTCCTATGCTTTCTTTGAGGAGTTTTATTGTTTTGTGTCTTATATTTAGGTCTTTTATACATCTTGAATCAATTTTTGTGAGTTGAGAAAGGTAATTTCAGTGAGTGGTGAAAGGTAATCTCCATTTTCAGTCTTTTACACGTGGATATCCAGGTTTCCCAGCACCACTTATTGAATAGGGATTCTTTCCCCCAGGGTATGTTGTTTTGCTTATCAAAGATTAGGTGGCTGTAAAATGTTAGCTGATTTCCTGGTTTTCTATTCAATTCTAAATCTCTGTGTCTCTATTTTTGTGCCAGTAACATGCTGTTTTGACCACTATGGCCTTGTAGTACAGACTAAAGTCTGGTATGCTGATGCTCCCACCTTTGTTTTTATTACTAAGAACTGCCTTAGCCATAGGGGTTTTTCTCTGCTTCCGCACAAAACGAAGAATTATTTTTTCCAAGTCTTGAAGTACAATGTTGGTATTTTAATAGGGATGGCATTGAATATGTAGATAGCTTTGGGAAGTATAGACATTTTAACAATGTTGATTCTTCCCAGCCATGAGCATGGCTTGTTCATCCACTTGTTAATATCCCCTGCTATTTCTTTTCCAAGGGTTTCATAATTTTTACAGAGGTCCTTCACCTCTTTTGTTAGGTATATTCCTAGGTATTTCATTTTCTTTGAAGCTATGGTGAAGGGGGTTGTGTCCTTAATCAGCTTCTCATCTTGGCTGTTGTTGGCATATACAAAGGCTACTGACTTGTGGACAATGACTTTATATCCTGAGACACTACTGTATTTTTTGATCACTTCCAGGAGTCTTGTGGTTGAGTCTTTGGGGTTCTCTAAAAATCATCAGCAAAGAGGGATTGTTTGACCTCTGCTCTCACTTGGATGCTTGCCTGATTGTACTGGCTAGAACTTCCAGCACTATGTTGAGTAGTCGTGGTAACAGAGGACAACTTTGTCTGGTTCCAGTTCTAAGTGGAAAAGCTTTCAGTTTTACTCCATTCAGTAAAATATTAGCTATGGGTTTGTCATAGATAGCTTCAATCAGTTTAAGAAATCTGCCACCTATGCCTATATTCTTCAGTGTTATAATTAGAAAAGGATGCTGGATTTTATTGAAAGCTTTTTCTGCATCTAATCTATTGAGAAGATCATATACTTCTGTTGATATAGTTATTCACTATAAAAAAGAAGTTCATATACTTCTGTTGATACAGTTTTATTGACTATATCAACAGAAGTATATGATAAAGTAAACTATTTATGGCCTTGCCTATGTTAAACCTTGCATCCCTGGGATGCAACCTACTTGATCATGATGTATGACATTTTAATGAGAAGGTGTAAACTACTGGGTAGGATTTTGTTGAGAATTTTTGCATCTATATTCATGAGTGAAATTGGTCTGAAGTTCTCCATTTTAGTTGAGTCTTTCCCTGGTTTTGGTATTAGGGTGATATTTGCTTCACAGAACATGTATGGGAAGATTCCTTCCTCCTCAATTTTTTGGAATAATTTCTGCAGTATGAGAATAAGCTCTTCTTTGAAGGTTTGATAAAAATCTGGTGTGAAGCCATCCGGACCAGGGCATTTTTTTGTTGGGAGATTTTTTTATTGTTTCTTTGATCTCAGTGCTTGAAATTGGTCTCTTCAGGAGATCTTTTTCTTCCTGTCTAAGTCTAGGAAGAGGGGGTGTGATTATAAATATTGATCCACTTCCTTCACATTGTCAAATGTCTGGACATAGAGTTTCATGTGGTATTCAGTGATGATCTCTTGTATCTCTGTGACATTTGTTATTTCCCCTTTATCATTTCTGATTAGATTACTAGAGATTTTACTTTTCTATTTCTAGTTAGTCTGGCCAAAGGGTTATCTATTTTATTTATTTTTTAAAAAAAAATCTGTTTCATTAATTTTCTGAAAGATTCTTTTCTTTTCAATTTCATTAATCTCTGATTTAATTTTGGATATTTCTTTTCTTTTGCTGGGTCTAGGCTTAGATTGTTCTTTTTCCAATTCCGTAAGATGTCTTGTAAATTTGTTGATGTGCTCCCTTTCTGTTTTTCAGATGTAGGCATCTAAAGCGATAAATTTTCCTCTCAGGACTGCATTTACTGTATCCCACAGGTTTTGGTAGCTCATGTCTTCATTGTTGTTATGCTCAAGGAACTTAATGATTTCCTCTTTTATTTCTTCCTGCACCCAAATGTCATTCAGCATAAGATTGTTTAATTTCCATGCCTTTGTGTGGGGTTAAACGTTTTTGTTGGAGTTGAGTTCCACCTTTAGTGGCTTGTGGCCTGAGAAGATACAAGGCAAAATTTCAATTCTTTGGATTCTGTTGAGGTTTGTTTTGTGTCCCAGGATATGATCAATTTTGGAGAATGTTCCATGGGCCAATGAGAAGATTGTATATTCTTTAGCTTTGGGATGGAGTGTTCTATATACATCTGTCAAGCACAGTTGTTTTAGGGTTACAAGTAAGTCCCTTATATCTTTGTTTAGTTTCTGTTTAGAGGATGTGTCCAGTTCTGTAAGAGGAGTGTTAAAGCCCCCTGCTGTTATGATGTTACAGTATATCATATTGCCCAGACTAATTTAAGTGTGTTTCAGAAATCTGGGAGCATTGGGTGCATAAATATTTAGAACTGAAATGTCTTCTGTTGTATTTTTCCCTTGATCAATATGAAGTGTCTGTCTTTGTCTTTTTTGACTTTAGTTGCCTTAAATTTACTTGTATCTGAAAATAGAGTGCAACCCCTATTTCCTTCTGAATTCTGTTTGCCTGAAAAGTTGTCTTCGAACCCTTAACTCTGAGTTTTAATGTGTTCTTTGAGGCTAGGTGTGTTTCCTGCAGACAGTAAATGGATGGCTTGTTTTTTATCCAATCAGCCAGTCTAAGATTGTTTAATTTCCTCTTCAGTGGGAATTCAAGCCATTAACATTTATTGAGATAATTGGTAAGTGTGGTGGAG
>CAUYRH010102792.1:0-47348 GCA_963574655.1 Perodicticus potto | reverse complement strand
AGGATGGGTGGAGGGAGGGTGATTGGTGGGATCACACTTACGGTGCATCTTACAAGGGTACAAGTGAAAATTACTAAAAGTAGAATATAAATGTCTTCATATAGTGATTTAAAGGCCATGAAGGCTATGTTAAATAATTTAATGAAACTATTTTAGATTGTATATAAAGTCAGCACATTGTGCCCCATGATTGCACCAATGTACACAATTATGATTTAATAAAAATTAAAAAAAAACATAGCTGAGCATTGCGGCAGGTGCCTGTAATCCCAGCTACTCAGGAAGCTGAGGCAAGAGGATCTCTTCAGCCCAGGAGCCTGAGGTTGCTGTGAGCTATGATGTCACGGCACTCTGCCCAAGATGACAGAGTGAGACTCTGTCTCAAAAATAAATAAATAAAATTAAAAAGAAGAACATGTGAAAGTTAGTGTGAAAGTTTTGGGGCCAGACTTGTAAGTGGTGCCTTCATTCAGCTGGCCAGAACTCTTTTCTTTTTTTTGTAGAGACAGAGTCTCACTTTATCGCCCTCAGTAGAGTCTTAGGTGATTCTCTTGCCTCAGTCTCCCGAGTAGCTGGGACTACAGGCGCCCGCCACAATGCCTGGCCATTTTTCTGTTTTGCAATTTGGCCGAGGCCGGGTTTGAACCCGCCACCTTCGGTATATGGGGCCGGCGCCCTGCTCGCTGAGCCTCAGGCACCGCCCAAGCTGGCCAGAACTCTTTCACCTCGTCCCTAACCTGACTACCTAAGAAGCCAGGAACTATACTTGTCCTGTGCGCAATGTGGCTCCAGAACTTATTCTCTTAACCTTACCCAATATTTACCAATAAATCTTTATCAAGAACCAGACTTAAGTACTTGTACAACAAGGTACTATTCTGGATAAAACACTAATGGAATTAGCTAGAAATGGTTACCAGATTTGGGAGCTTACGCCCAAAGAGCCAGCTCCGGCTAGGAAACTCACGCATGGGGCATATTCTGTTGAAGACTATTAGACCCAGGCAATGATTGCAGATTGCTCGGGAATGGAGACAGAAGATTTCAAATCTCTGAGGGTGCTCGTGTAATTTGACTAGGCATATTCTAAAATAACCATCATTCTAATATGTTTATAGCCAGGCTGTTCCACTTATTTTTTGAATAAAATTGGGGTGGGAGGAGATATGTTTGTGTTGTTCAGAAGACATTCAAAGAAGGTTGAGAAACTGCAGACCAGGGAAGGGTAGAAAGTTATTTACAAGGGGCTGAATTTATGTGGGGAAAAAAGAATAAAGGAGCAGGCATGTTTTTGTCCCTTCCTCCTTCCCCCACCCTATTAGAAAACATAGCATAGCATCACCCTAGCTCACAGCAATCTCAGGCTCCTGGATTCAAGTGATTCTCCTGCCACAGCCTCTTGAGTAGCTGGGACTACAGGCACCTGCCACAAGACACAGCTAATTTTTGTAGTTTTAGTAGAGACAGGGTCTCCCTCTTGCTCAGGCTGGTCTTGAACTCCTGAGTTCAAGGGATCCTTCCATCTAGGCCTCCTAGAGTGCTAGGGTTACAGGCATGAGCCACCACCCCTGATCTGGAACTCTGCATTCTTAAAGACAATGTGCTTATTTCCACCTGAACAGCTTGGCGAGGATGAGCGCTAACTCCTAGAAAGTACCTACTCACTGTCAAGGTGAGCGAAGTAAAAAGTTGGTTCTATTTTCTGCAGAGCGACTGTTCATTTAATTCCAGCAATAAATTGGCACCCAGGGGAAAGGACTGTTTATAAAGGTCTGTGTCAATTACATGGTGATTATGAAATTCATGATCTGACTAATCCAGTGGCTGAACCTATGATTATCTGACACAGTCCAAGAATATACAGTGTAACAGGCTCTATGCCTCCATTAAAGAGTCACTTTCGTTCTGTGCTACACTACAGACTATTTCTCTCCTTTCCTAGACCTCTTTTCTCTGTCGAAGAGAGCAGAAACATTATAAAATGGTTTCTGAATTAAACTCAGTGTCCTGAAAGCTGTATGAACATTCTTTCATCGATGACTCAGGGGTTGGGAATTCCAATGTGTTGTTGTATATAATTTGAAGTACCCATACAGGCCTTTGACTTTGAAGACCTTCTTTGGCAAAATGCCTATCTTTTCCTGTAATTATAAGTCCATGCTTAGACTACAAGCTAGTATGATGAGCCTGTAGCTCTCCAAAGCACTCTTTATTTTTGGACATTTTATAATTTATATTCTCTCAGGAATACTTGCACTTGGTAAACAGTAACCACAACTCATTTGTAACAAGCACCCATCTACAACCCTGTTTCAAAAATTGGGAAGCAAAAAAAGCTACTGCCCAAACTCTTAGATCACTGATGTTCTTTGGGAGAGCAGTCTGACAATCTCTGAATGGCCACATCCCAGCTGCTTTTAGAGAAAAAAGCCCACGGTTTCTATGCACGTTTTGTGTCTTGTGGACTAGTTTTCCTAGCCAACGCTGATTGGATCAAGAGTTGGTGATAGATTCACACGTGGCCCTCTGACAGCCAATGAAATGTCCTTGTCCGAGCTTGGCAGAAAAGGGTCACCCTTTACAGGATGGTCTCTGGCTAACCCAGTTTGCTAAAATAGAGGAGGAAGTGAAGACAGAGTCTTGTTAAACGTAGAAGCCTAGAGCTTGAGCAACAGGCACCTGCTGGCTGCTGAGAGGACAGCAGGGTAACCAGGTATCTTCATTGTTAATCTCAAATGCCTGTTGGTTTTCTTGATTTCCTACTCACCCTTCTCTATGTAACCTTCTAGTAAGTCCCCAGTGATTTAGGAAACTATAACTCAGTTTCTTGCCTGCTGTAGTAGGCTGGAGAACCCCCAAATCCCTAGAACCTGTGTATGTTACTTTACGAGACAAAAGGGACTTTGAAGATGTAAGGATCTTGAGAGACTGTCCTGGATTATTCTGGCGTGCACAGTAGAATAATAAGGGTCCTCAGAAGAGGAAGGAAGAAGGATCAGGCTCAGTAATAGGAGATGTGGCCCTGGAAAGAAGAGGTCGGAGTGATGTGAGGCAGCAGCCATGAATGAGACAAGGAACGCAGGCTGCCTCAAGATGCTGCAAAAGGCATAAAAATGTGTTCTCCCCTAAAATCTCCAGAAGGAGCTGATCCTGCAGACAACTGGGTTAAATCTCAGTGAAACTAAGTTTGGACCTCTGACCTCTGGAACTATAAAGTAAAAAGTTTGTGTTTTAAGCCACTAAGTTTGTGGCAACTTGATACAGCAGCAATAGGAAATTAATATACCTACCTGAGTAAGCCAGAGGTCCAGAATTATTATGCTCTTTTCTTAAGGAAAACAGAGAATAAGTACCTTAAGCACTTGAGAATTCTGCCCATCAGCTCAGATCTGCTTTGAAGAGGTCATTACATTTTTCCTGGCGGATATAAGGAGGAAAAGTGGGAAACTTGGTATTAAATAAATATGACAAGGGATGCCAGTGGAACCACAGCCCCTCAGAGAATGTAACCTAAAAGCAGTCTTTGTAGGGAGAAAGAATTGGACATTATGTTTAAAAAACTAACATCAACAACAGATTAAGAACATCAGAGAAAACAGAAACCACACTTCACCCAGGCTCCCACCCATCACAGTCATTTTTCGTTAATTCAAAATCTGTCTGGAGAGATAGCTCAATGCTCTTGTTAATTACTTCTTCCAAGGCATTCCCTCATCGTAACTGAGCATGCCCCTGGGTGCCATCTGAGAAGTGAGTACATTAATGATGTATACAACATACTGAGCCAAGTACTTATACACATAAGCTGGTTTTCTGGAGCACCTTTCAACTCTCCCATTATAATTTTGAGAGAACACTCTGCCAGGTAGACTTGCCTGTCATCTTCCATGAAGACCCACGTGAGATTTCTTTTCTGCAAACCTTCAAGTTCAATCAGTTCATTCTACTACTTCCTCACAAAAGGTTTTCTGCTGCCAAAGAAAATTAAGCCTAAAGGAAAAAAAAAAAAACCAGATTTCCATTCATGTGGCATCTTTTAGGATAAATGCATTTTGAAGGCAATGGCATACTTTCAAGTGGCCTGAATATGCTTAATAAAGAAATCTTTATTACTGTAGTAACAAGGATTATTCTGATAATTATTATATTGATTGTTTTGGTAATTACTGTGTTCTTAGTTGCAGACAACAGAATTCACTCTAGCTAGTTTCAACAGAAAGGGATTACGGTAGGGTATTAGGTAGCTTATAGGATTTCTAGTAGTGCCAGGAAAACAAGCAAGACTATCACCCAGCCAGAAAAATGGGAAAAATGCCCAACCATAAACAGGACTGTTCTCATAGGAACCCCACTGCTGCTGCTCGCCAGTTAATACCTGAAGTACCAGGGGCTGGACACTGGAATTGCTACCAAGTTTCCTTCACCATTGTGTTTGTAAAAAAATAGATCCGCCTATGGGGATCCCTAGGGGCTGCCACTTCATTTGAGCCATTTTCACCTTCCAAGAGCACATGTGCATCTGTTTGGCAGCACTCTAGTTACAAAAGAGTCCAGACACTCTAGGATTTAGAAAGGGTTAGAGTGGATGTTGTGTGAACTCATCAATGGAATCTGCCACAGCGACCATATTGATTGCAGGTAGTTTGTGTGACATAATGGTGGTACTTGTGAAAGTCATAATGAGAATAATAGCTAGCAATTTTGATTGCTTTCCATATCCCTTCTATTCTTAATGTTCTTCCAATGCTTAATATCTTATGAGGATAGAACAGGCGCAGTGGCTCACGCCAATAATCCTAGCACTCTGGGAGCTAGGGTGGATTCTCTGAGCTTAGGGGTTCAAGACCAGCCTGAGCAAGAGTGAGACCCAGTCTCTAAAAAATAGATGGGTGATGTGGTGGGCGCCTGTAGTCTCAGCTACTTGGAGGCTGAGGCAAGAGGATCCCTTGTGCCCAAGACTTTGAGCTATGATGCTGTGGCACTCTACTAAAGGCTACAAATTGAGACTGTCTCAAAAAATAAAATAAAATAAAAATATCTTTTTTTTTTTTTTTTTCTTGAGACAGAGCCTCAAGCTGTCACCCTGGAGAGACTGTCGTGGCATCACAGCTCACAGCAACCTCCAATTCCTGGGCTCAAGTGAGTCTCCTGCCTCCACCTCCCAAGTAGCTGGGACTACAGGCGCCCGCCACAACGTCCGGCCATTTTTTGATTGCAGCCGTCATTGTTGTTTGGCGGGCCCGGGCTGGATTCGAACCCGCCAGCTCAGGTGTACGTGGCTGGCACCTTATCCCGTTGAGCCACAGGCACCGAGCCAATAAAATAAAAATATCTTATGAGCACTATCTCACTTAATCCTCAAAGTAACCCTAGGAGATAGGTACTATTTGTATCCTTGAAGTTTTTTTTTTTTTTTTTTGAGACAGAGCCTCAAGCCGTTGCCCTGGGTAGAGTGCCATGGCATCACAGCTCACAGAAACCTCCAACTCCTGGGCTCAAGCGATTCTCCTGCCTCCGCCTCCCAACTAGCTGGGACTACAGGCGCCCGCTACAACGCCCGGCTATTTTTTGGTTACAGCCATCACTGTTGTTTGGCGGGCCCAGACTGGATTTGAACCCGCCAGCTCAGGTGTATGTGGCTGGCGCCTTAGCCCCTTGAGCCACAGGCGATAAGCCTGTATCCTTGAATTATGAGTGAGTACAGGCCAGGTGTGGTGGTGCAAGCCTGTAGTCTCAGCTACTTTAGAGGCCGAGGTGGAAGGATTGCTAGAGATCCTCAAGAGTTTGAGGTTGCTGTGAGCTATGAAAACACCAATGTACTCTACCCTGGGCAACGGAGTGAGACAGAGTGATCTGTCTTAAAAAAAAAAAAAAAAAAAAAGGTGAAGACATAGAATCACCAGAGAGATTAATCAACTTGTTCCAAATCTCATAGTAAGTAAAGCCAGAATTCAAACACAGGTCTGGTCTGTCCGAAATGAAAATCTATGCTTTCTGCTATTCATTATATTTTGTAGTCTGTGAGGGCTGACTTCACTAGCTGTGTTTCCCAAGTTTCTGGAAAACTTTTTCTAACATTAGGGCTCTCAAACTTGTATACCCAGAAAAAGAAAGGAGATGTTTTGAATGTGGAATACAATGGAGAGGGTACATCTGACCAGTCCTGGGTTATGTTCCCTTTGCATCAACTCTAAGGGAACAGCCAGTGAGAGGAGCTGTACCCAATGGAAAAATCAGCCGACAAAACATTATCTTTGAAGAAAATGGAAAAAGCATTAAATGTTTATATCTAGTACAACCTATATAGGTTGCTTTATCTGAAGGGAGGAGGAGGAATACTTAAAAAGACTAACCTTAACTTTAGGCAAAGCTTAAATGACTTTCTTGTTTCTTCATTTCTAAAGCCAGAGCCAGCCAGACAAGACAAGGCGTGCAGCGTTGCACAATGATCCTGCCACATTTTCAGCCTCCAGGCTGAAGACCAAGTGCAATTAACATTCCAAGGTGTGAATTATTTCCCCACAGTAGGGCCTTGAGCATCTTCTTGTGATTTCAGAGCCTGGATGAATCGCTGCTTTCTTATTGTGAAGTATACACATTACGTATATAGAAAAGTTCTTAAAAGCTACAAGTTCAAACATTCCATTGTGTAGAACCCACTAAATTACAGAACGGGAGACACTTTCAAAGGAGCATCTGATTCAGTGTCCTCCCACCTCTTATTTCTAATTGAAAAAAAAGAAAGACCCAAAGCCCAACTCCAATGTAGTCATGCTTTCATTTTATTCTAAACTTGTGTCATCCTGTTGAATTGAGGCCCACAGGGAACAGGGCCCAGCAAATCCCTGGATCTCCTGGTATTTGTTATGAACACCGTCCCTGGTCTGGACTAGTTTACTTAGAGCTAAGGCATGTTCTTTATTGCACATACAGCAATATGTTCCAAAATGTAGTATGGAAATCACTGAGGGTGCATAAATAAGCTTTAAATAGCATATGAACAAATATTTTTGTATTTTCATACTTATTTATTTATTTATTTTGAGGCAGAGTCTCACTATGTCGCCCTGGGTAGAGTGCTGTGGCATTACAGCTCACAGCAACCTCCAACTCTTGGGCTTAAGTGATTTTCTTGTCTCATTCTCCCAAGTAACTGGGACTACAGGCGCCCACCACAATGCCCAGCTATTTTTTTGTTGTAGTTGTTATTGTTGTTTGGCAGGCCTGGGACTGGGTTTGAACCTGCCAGCCTTGGTGTATGTGGCCAGCACTGAGCTACAGGCGCTGAGCTTCACAGGCGTCTTGAAATGGCATTCTTCGTGTTCAAGACACACTCTAGTTTCTCAGACCATGTCCCTGGGTCATATTCTTTGTTCTCCTGTACTGCAGGGCGGTGCCTACCCTCTTTCTGATCCACGGTTGCATCCTACTGTCACGTGGTTGACTTTCATTTGTCCGAACTTGTGACCAACTGAACCACAATTTCTTCTCTCCCTCTACCCTCTATCTCCATTCTACCACCTCTGAAAATAAAAGAAATGCATCATCCTCTGAGATTTCCAATGTTTCTTTTTCTGTTAGTAACCATGGAGGGGGACCTCGGAATCATAATTTAGCAATCACCAAGAGAATGCTTACCTTGTGACCGAACACCAAAGTTCCTTGTAATTAATACTACAAAACACATTGATTTCTTACAAAAACCCTGTTAGGTACATACTTGCATTATCCTTGTTTTACATGTGGGTAAACTGAGGCACATAGAGGTTTAAGTAAATTGGCAAGGTATCCATTGGCTAACAAGTAGCAGATGTCATATTCAAAACCAGGATTGTCCTGAGGAGGCTGGGGAGCCAGCCACATACACTGGAGCTGGCCAGTTCAAATCCAACCCGGGCCTGCCAAACAATGACAACTACAACCAAAAAAAAAAAATCTGGGCATTTTGGGAGGCTGAGGCAAGAGAATCGCTTAAGCCCTAGAGTTTGAGGTTTATGTGAGCTGTGACACCACGGCACTCTACCCAGGGGGACAGCTTGAGATTGGGCGGTGCCTGTGGTTCAGTGGGTAGGGCGCCAGCCCCATATACGGAGGGTGGTGGGTTTGAACCCGGCCCCTGCCAGCTAAAACAGCAATGACAACTGCAACAACAACAAAAAAAGCCGGATATCATGATGGGTGCCTGTAGTCCCAGCTACTCGGGAGACTGAGGTGAGAGGATCACTTGAGACCAAGAGTTTGAGGTTGCAGTGAGCTGTGACACCATGCCCTGTACCAAGGGTGACAAAGTGAGACTCTGTCTCAAAAAAAAAAAAAAAAACTTTATTCATTTTTATTCATCATTTTAAGAATTAATTGTGAGTGGCACCTTTGGCTCAGTGGGTAGGGCGCCGGCCCCATATACCAATTGTGGGTGGTGGTTTCAAACCCGGTCCCAGCCAAACTGCAACAAAAAAATAGCTGGGCGTTGTGGCAGGCGCCTGTAGTCCCAACTACTCAGAAGGCTGAGGCAAGAGAATCGCCTAAGCCCAGGAGTTGGAGGTTGCTGTGAGCTGTGACTCCACAGCACTCTACCAAGAGTGACAAAGTGAGACTCTGTCTCTAAAAAAAAAAAAGAAAAGAAAAGAAAAGAATTAATTGTGCCTAATCTTTATGTTGCTTTTTCTTGCTCTTTCTTTTCTTTGAAAGGTTTCTGAGATTCTTCTCTCTCTCTCAGCTAATTGGTAAGGACTGCTCTAAACAGAGATGAAGGAGTTGTGTTGCTCCAAATACCCCCATCACCTTTCAGGAAATAGCACCTCAAATTGTTCCTTGACTCCCAACACACACACACATACACACGCTTGCAGGTACATGCACACCAGAACACACATAATTCATGTTCGTGCATACATGTACACATGTATGAAATCATGTTCTCACACATGCACACACAAATCCTGTTCACGCATGCCTACATACACACACAAGCACACACATACGCCCACCATAGCTAGGAGTCAGTCTCCTGCCTGCCTACATGCCTAACCTGTCTCTGTGGAATTTCCTGATGCTTCTTTTTAATTTTATGGCTTCCCAAAAGAGTATGAAGGACTCTGACACCTGTCAACAGAGTGTCAGGTGTGGGGCTGAACCAAATGACATCCTTTTGAATATACTGAAAAAAACAGAAGGTACTGAGAGAAAAAAAGAAGGCAAGGTATAAAATTTCTCTGGGCAGTTTTTAAACATAATCAGCCTGTGCAATCACCCTAAATGTTTTTCTAAAGTCTCACGGACCACATAAAATTACTTTTATTTAAATGTTTATTATAGCTTCCATATTAATGTTAGGTCAAATTTATAATATAGCATATTCTGAATACAACTATATTTGTACCATTTTGTGCATACATTTTTAAATATATTGAAGTTCTTCAAAGACATATTTATGTTACAGAGCATAATTTCATCTATTTTAAAGATGCAGAAGTTTGTAGTTGCTATATCTGTTTTTTTGACACCTTGTTGATTGTGTCAAAAGTGTATTACCTTAGTTCTGAGTCAAGAACATCCTGATTACTATACTACCAGTGGAACTGTCATAGTTGACCACCTCTCTACATTGACCACCTCCTTAAACTGACCTAATTTTCACAGACTGGACGTGCACCACATGTACTTATCAATACAGCAGGCCTTATGTTGACTACCTCTGTATGGTGACCAGTTTGTTACAGTCCCTCGGGTGGTCAACTTATAGAGTTCTACTCTATTTATATCAGAAAATGTTATTTTACCTTCTGATATTTTAGAACGATAGTTGAATGAACAGGTTTAGTAGTAAGAGAGTTTGGGTTCGACTCTTGGTTTAACTTCCTACTGTGAATCTTTCCCTCCCTAAATCTCAGTCTCCTGACCTATAACATTGAGATAATAATAATTAACTTACAGGGTTGTTGCCATATTGCCGGTAACTACTCAGCGTGGTACCTGACGGCACGCAGTAAGTGGGGTGATGATGATGACGATATTGAGAGTGATGAGATTTCTTCACTTCCTATCTTCCTCTGTTATTTTATCTCTTTCACCTCCACAGGACTCATACCTCTCCTCCTCTCACTTTGAGCATTTATTTCCTTTATTTCAATACTCACTTTTTTAGTATTTTGATCATAATCACTCTTCGTATAATGATGGGCTATTTGGTAATAATTTAATATGTTAATGATACAAAGTTTCATGTCCCATAGACTTAGAGTGTTCAAGTAAGTGAGACATGCAAATGAAGTGGGGGTGGGGGTAAAACTGATCTTTCTAGGAAATTCACCTTGATTCATTTATGGAACCCCCTACTCCATGCCTTGTGGTGTGCTAGAGAATCTTACACCTTGCATTTTCTAAGCAACTGTTTTAAAAAGGTCTTAACTTTTAGTTCTAAAATATAGCTACCCTACCTATGAGAACTTCACTTAGACATGTATGAGGATTATGAATTTGTTTTTACTCCTCTGGGATTCTATTGCGTAGGAGCAAAGTTTTGCTACACAGGAACCCAAACTGGTCAATTTACTTCAGAAATGGCCCCCTCAGCATTTAACAAAATGTGTTATTAATGTTTCATGATGAATGATTTTGTTCATTCATGCCCTTAGGGTACTATTGTTACACTGGTTCTTTTTCCTCTGTTTTTCTGTTGTTTGTTGTTGGTAGCACAGCCTACAGCTGTGGACAAGCTGATGTACATTGCAATTTCCTAAAGAGAAGATGAAGTCACGCTTGCCAAACTTATTTCACCACAGTGCCCTTTCCTAAGGAGCATCTCTGGAATGAGAATTCGGTTGAACATACTCTAAGAACTGCGGACCTACTTTACCCTTGGGCATGCAGGCAATTTTCTAGTCTATCTATTTTGTTACATGAACATTACCATTTTCCACAGGTGTGACTTCTGTCAAGACAATTAAAAGAAAAAAAATTTTTTTTTCTGGTAGAAGCCAAAAGAATCCCTGCTGGATGACCTAAGCATCAAAGAGAGAAATTTACACGTAGTGAGTGTTATGGAAGGAAATAAATGCTCTGGGGAGGTGCTAGTTCTCTCCTACCCCACGAGTAACCCCAAATAATAATGAAAACCCTTCTTATCTATGAGGCGCTTTGCTAAGCACCCTGCATCACTTATCTCATTTACTTATCACAGAATTGCCATGTGTGTGGTAGATATCATTATTCTCACTTTGCAATGAAACAACTGAGGGTTATGGAAGTTAAATAACTCACTTGAGGTGCCCAACATTATGTGGGAGGTCTGGATTCAAATACAAACCTGTAACACCAAAGCCCATGGCCTTGAACAATTAAAAGGAGGAAAAGCAAGGAGGGAGAGTCAGACAGGTACAAGTTGACGTCTGGACATCCCCTATAGCCGTGTTAATTCCTCATACCTTAGGACTAGTCACTGAATAATAATAGCTGCTAGTTACTGAGTGTTTCTTAGATGCCAAGTACGTCAGTTTTCACAAATATTATTTCTCTTAAGCCTCAGTTCAAGGCTGTGAGGCAGGTACTATAGTGACCTCATTTTACAGAAAAGTGTAGACTCAGAGAGGTTAATTTGCCTGCCTATAGTCACAGCTAGGAAATGGTAAAGCTGAGTCTCAAACCCAGGTCTAGTCCGAGTTCAAGCCACAAAATTAACTCACTCTCCTATACAGTCCCTCAAAGTACTGTATAAAACCAATCAAATAGGGCGGCACCTTTGGCTCAAAGGAGTAGGGCGCTGGCCCCATATACCGGAGTGGTGGGTTCAAACCCAGCCCCGGGCCAAAAAAACAAAAACAATCAAATAGTCTGAATCTTAAATATGTCCTTTAAAACCCTACCATGTCTCTGACTTTAAACCAGAAGAGAATATTATATTGATAGAAGAATTAGTCCTTTTTCATGTATTTCAAAATTATGGACATATGCTGTTTTGTGGGGTTTGTTTTGTTTGTTTGGCTATGCAACATCCAAAATCTCCTTTCTATTTAGTAGGAATTCCACTTTTGAGAGGTCTCAATGGAAGGGCCTCTGACAGTGGAAGCTGGAAAAGGCCAGACATTCCCTGTGCCTGTCTTTTAGCTCAGCAATGGGATAATAATTATAGATAATGCCTTCCCTTAGGGAACATTCACAGCAGTGGCTGCGGAGTAGACTGAGCAGTGTGGCCTGCCATGGGTAATGCTCCTGTGTCATGTTACTTGGCTGGGTTTCCTGCTGACTCACCTCCATTGGTTCCTGTCTGTTTCCTGGGGCTAGCAATCCAGGCCCCCATCCCATTCTGTCACCTCCCAACATCCTTCCAATACACTCTTTCAGGATTATTCACACTTTCAGGATTCTATAATTGGAGACAAAGGTAAACCTTTGTCTTAGTCTCCCCCAGATGATAAAAAAAAAATGTATTCTTTCTGGGATCCAGCTAAGGACATAGCTGTGGCTTGTATTTGGGTATCAACCATCTTTTGTACATTGGAACTATAAGCAGGGAGTCCCAGTTTTTCAGACAGACCTCCAGGGCTTTGCCCAGATTGGCCCTACCTGGGACCCTCTGTCTTACTGCTTTTCTCGCCTTGGCCTGTGATTCAGCCAACCTGGCTTCCTAGCTGCTCCATAGCCTTACTTTATATTTTCTGATGCAAATATTTACCTGCCCTCCTGAGGCCAGCTTCTTCTAACACAGGGATAAATGGAAAGTTTGGTCTTATGCATCTTGAGTTGCCCACGTACAAGCAGTTCTCAGAGTCACAAGTTTGCTTCCCACTGCTCCTGCCTCTGCTGAGGGCTACGTCTCCCTTCCCAGGGGACTGCTAACTCCAACTCCAGCCTGAGATTGTCCCCTTGATAGGAGGAGAGTCTAGTCCTGTCTTCAGAGGTCTCACTGGGATGCGAGAGAAGGGGTGTGTCTCCTTCTCCTTGCCCACACCACTTCCATAGGTAGAACAACTCACTTTGGCTGGGCAACATAGTGAGACACTGTTTCTATAAACAAACAAACAAACAGAACCACTCACCTTACTGGCCTGTTGGAACCATTGGAAAGGGAATTGAAATTTAGTAAAGGAAGGGTGAGAGCTCTTAATGAATTTGGTTCTCCCAGAGTCACAAGCTTTAAGCTAGCAGTTATTAAATATGCTAAAGAGCATGGCAACGGAGCTGCTAAGAGACACTTTGGACACCGTCATTAGATTGTGGAGGCAACAGGAAGAAAAGCTTCTTCAGGTGCAGAGACAGAAAGCGACAACAAGAGAGAAACCTCCAAAGTGGCTGGAGGTGGAGCAGGAAGTGAAGTCCTGGATTTTGGAGCAATGTCAACCTGGGATCTCTGTTTTGACCAAGATGATACAAGAAAAGGGTAAAAGGATTGAACAGAAAAAGAACATTGGTGATTTCTCAGGGACACCTAAATAGTCTTTTAACTTTATGAAGACAGAAGGTTTGAGCACGAGGACAAGAAAAAAACTTGCCCCCAAACTTCCAGCATCCTATAAGAATCAAGTTTTGGAATTTCTTTCTTAAGTGATCAACCTTTAAAAGACTTAGAACTTTGAGCTGTCCAAATCACCATAGGGGGACTATGGATGAGGCCCCACTCACATTTGATGTGCCATCCAACAGAACTACGGACGTCAAAGGAGCAGAGACTGTGGCTATTAAAACTGATGAACATGAGAAAATGCATTTCGCTGTTGTGTTTAGCCTCGTGTGCAGATGGGACAAAGCCACTGCCTATGATCATCTTTAAAAGATCATCTTTCCAAAAAAAAAGATTCCAAGTGGAGTTATTGTCCACGTGCATGAGAAAGGCATGAAAACCTGGTTTAACAAAGTCTGGTCATGAAGACCCAAAAGATTACTTAAAAAAAAAAAGAAAAGAAAAAACAACTTTGCTTGTTTCTGATCATTTCAATGCCCATGTTACACAAAGTGCAAAAGACTTAGAAACCCAACTTACCGTGATACCTTATGGGCTAACCAGTCAACTGCAACTTCTTGTTGTATCAGTAAACAAGTCCTTTAAGGCCCTAATGAAGAACGAGTGGACATAATGGATTCACACATATAGTCAGAATCCAGAAAGCATCCACATGGATTTAACACACACAGGCAGAATCCAGAAAGCATCCATCAACCAGGTTTGTGATTGGATCCTAAGGTTGTGGAATGGTGTCAAGAAGGAAGTGGTTCTGATACCATTTAAAACAGATGGCATCAGCAATGCTATAGATGGAACTGAGGATAATGAAACTTACCAGGATGGGAAAGGACAAAGATACCAACAATGTAGAAATCAAAGAAGATGGGCGGCGCCTGTGGCTCAGTGCATAGGGTGCTGGCCCCATATACTGAGGGTGGCAGGTTCAAACCTGGCCCTAGCCAAACAGCAACAAAAAAATAGCCGGGTGTTGTGACGGGCGCCTATAGTCCCAGCTACTCAGGAGGCTGAGGCAAGAGAATCACCTAAGCCCAGGAGTTAAAGAATATGATACTTCTGATATTAACAGTGACAAAGAGCTCTTGGTCTTCTATGATGCATAAATCATAAATTTGTTACTGGTACGTAAAATTTCTTGTATCTGTTCTTGTGTTTTGCAATTATCTGTTACATACAATATTTTGTACCATCATATATATATCTGTATATATGCTATGGATGGAACTGAGGTTTAGAAAACCAAAGGATTGACATCAGAGAAAATGGAAATACACTAACTTTATTACAACAGAAGGAGCAGCACCTTTGCAGAATTACTACATAGGGCTGAAAATTTACATAGTAAGTAAATGGCAACTTCATCTATTTGTGTACATACAACTCTTCTAGAGCAAATTTTTAAGTTATGATAGCTGTTAAGAAGTACCAAAATAAACTGAACTTTATTTTTATTTATTTATTTTTTTTTTGTAGAGACAGAGTCTCACTTTATCGCCCTCGGTAGAGTGCCGTACCGTCACACAGCTCACAGCAACCTCCAACTCCTGGGCTTAGGCGATTCTCTTGCCTCAGCCTCCCGAGTAGCTGGGACTACAGGCTCCCGCCACAACACCCGGCTATTTTTCTGTTTTGCAGTTCGGCCGAGGCTGGGTTTGAACCCGCCACCTTTAGCATATGGGGCCGGCACCCTACTCGCCGAGCCACAGGCGCCACCCCTAAACTGAACTTTAAAACTAGAACTTTAAAAGGATCAATACATCAAGATACTAGAAAATAATAAAACGAGTTCAATTGTAATGTTCTTAATGAAAATATTATTAGAATAATATTAAGAATATTTATGTTTATAATATAATAAATACCATTAATAATGTTGCAAATATTACAAATATTAGGAAATTTAGTGAGAAAAAATAATTTATTACTAGATAGAATAAAATTTAAAATAGCTTAAAATATGTGTAGAATGTTAAGTAAATAAATAAACATGGACATGGTTGGTTGCATTTTTTTTTTTTACTGACAGAGATATGTCTTCAAAAATGTATGGGGGGCTGGGTTCAGTGCCTCACATCTGTAATCCTAGCACTCTGGGAAGCCAAGGTAGGTAAATTGCTTGAGCTTAGGAGTAAGAGACGAGCCTGAGCAACAGTGAGACTCTGTCTCTACTAAAAATAGAAAAACTAGACAAGCATTGTGGTGGGTGCCTATAGTCCCAGCTACCTGGGAAGCTGAGGCAAGAAGAGCTCTCTTTTATTTTTTTTTGAGACAGAGTGTCACTATGTCGCCCTTGGTAGAGTGCCATGGCATCACAGCTCACAGCAACCTCCAGCTCTTGGGCTTAAGCGATTCTCTTGCCTCAGCCTCCCAAGTAGCTGGGACTACAGGCACCTGCTACAACGCCCGGCTATTTTTTTGTTGCAGTTGTTATTGTTGTTTAGCTGGCCGGGGCCGGGTTTGAACCTGCCGCCCTTGGTGTATGTGGCTGGCACTGTAATCACTGTGGTATGGGCGCCGAGCCAAGAAGATCTTTTGAACCCAGGAGTTAGAGGTTGGTGTGAGTTATGATGCCATGGTACTCTATGTAGGGTGACACTGGGTGTCTCAAAAAAAAAAAGTATGGAGACCATTGGCCTAGTTACTACATTATAATGCAAAGCCACACGGTGAATTGCCAAAAAGGAGTATGGCTTATAATGTTTCTCAAAATCAACTGACCATGAAACATTTGAATAGACGAATGTTCCAAGAAACCTTCTTTGGACAATGGTATACGGTAATTAAGAGCATAAACCTAAAATCAGACAAAGTTGGATTTAACTGCCAATCTCATCTCATATTAGCTGGGTCAACCGAGCTTACTTTTATTAAGTCTTTTTTGTTTGTTTTTGTTTTTTAAAGGTCTCACTCTGTTGCCCAGGCTGAAGTACAGTGTCCTGAAGATAGATAGATCATTGTATCCATAAATTCCTGGGCGCAAACAATCCTTCCACCTCAGCTTCCTGAGTAGCTGGGACTATAAGCACACACCACCATGTCTGGCTGCTGTTAAAATGTTTTATATAGATGGGGCAGCGAGGGGACTGGTGGGTCTCTCACTATGTTGCCCAGGTTGGTCTCGAACTCCTAGCCTCAAACAATCCTCCCACCACCGTCTTCCGAAGTGCTGGGATTACTGACATGAGCCGCCATGCCCAGCTGCCCACTAATTTTTTTTGAGCTTTTATTTCCTTATCTGTAAAATGGGCTAGTAGTATGGTTACTTGAACAAAAGCAATATTGTACATAGTGCATAGCCTAATGACTGACTTCTTGTAAGCACTCCTTGAAAGGAAGCTTCTGTTCTGTCATCTCTGATAGCTATTTAGAGACCTATCTAATCTTTTTTTTTTTGAGACAGAGCCTCAGGGTGTCACCCTGGATAGAGTGCCGTAGCAACACAGCTCACAGCAACCTCTAATTCCTGGGCTTAAGCGAGTCTCTTGCCTCCACCTCCCAAGTAGCTGGGACTATAGGCGCCCGCCACAATGCCCAGCCATTTTTTGATTGCAGCCGTCATTGGTGTTTGGCGGGCCCAGGCTGGATTCGAACCTGCCAGCTCAGGTGTACGTGGCTGGCGCCTTAGCCCGTTGAGCCACAGACGCCGAGCCTATCTAATCTTTCTTAACTACACTTCTTCAGGGCAGGAATCAAATCTCTGACTGCAATAGGCTTGCCTGAATGAATGAGGAAATAAATGACAGAAGTAGAGTTCTCAAATGAGAGTTCGGGAGATAAACTTTACCACCAAAAACTGAAGGGAAAACATTTCTTTTTCAGCTGTTTACAACACACCTTTTTCATGGTTAGACCAGAACATTCAAATACGAGGAACCCTCATAGTAGCCTTCATTAGTTAGGCAGTTGATAACAATTAGCCTGTAACTAATTGTTTCCAGCTGCTCCCCTTTGATTAATCAATCAAAACAAATGCAGTACGGTTCTCCTGTGGTTTGTTATTGCTCAGAGCTAGACGTCTAGCATGCCTGAGATGAAGACAGGGTGACTATGTGTGCTTAAAAGTCAGAGGAGTAAGGACTGGGGTGACCAAAACAAGTTTGGCATAGGAGGATAAGGTGAGATTTAAAGGACAGGCAGCACAAAAATTATTGCAGGCCCAGATAAAATGAGCAAAGGTGGGTTGGACGCAGTGGCCCAACGGTGGCTCACGCCTGTAATCGGAGCACTCTGGGAGGCTGAGGTGGGTGGATTGCCTGAGCTCAGGAGTTCGAGACCAACCTGAGCCAGAGTGAGACCTGTTCTCTAAAAATAGCCAGGCGTTGTGGCGGGCACCCGTAGTCCCAGCTACTTGGGAGGCTGAGGCAATAGAATGGCTTAAGCCCAAGAGTTTGAGGTTGTTGTGAGCTGTCATGCCACAGCACTCTACCAAGGGCAACAAAGTGAGTCTCTATCTCAAAAAAAAAAGAGCAAAGACATGGTAGAGTTCACTTCCGGCTTTTATTACGTATTTTTTGGTGCACCCTCCCCACAACATTCCTCTTACCGTAGTTTGTTTTAATAGTACTTGTGATGCTGTACTCATGATAGTTATATAGTACGTACTTAATGATAAATAACCCAAATAAGTCCTAGGCCTCTCGGGCCAATTTTGGAGTAGTATTGCATTCAGAGGAAGAACCGTACAACCCCCAGGAACACTTCTGAAAGTCACCTGCTCTGTTCCTGTAGTCTCTTTTCAGTACTTGCTTAAAGTCCCTCACATTTTCCATTTCTGAGTACCCACTGGGATCAATCAGGTTACATTCAGCTGTATGGATGTGCATGAAACCTGGACATGCATGCTTAAGAATGTGGAGGTTTTATTTTTTTATGTCACCAGAACTCCAGAAGCAGGCAGTTTCAGGCAGGTATAACTGCTTACGGAAGTATCAGGGACCCAGGCTTCCTTTAGCTTCCACCTTCATGGCAAAACGCTTCCCTTCCAGGCTTTCAATCTGCATTCTTGGCAGGATAGAAGAAGATTGAAAAGCAAAAGACAAGAGCCACATGCTGTTGCTGGCATGTTGGGCACTTGGTAGCATCAGTAGCTAGATCAGTCTTACTGAGTGGGAGCCCATGCTATCTGTATGTACATCCCAATCTCTGTCATTCTCCCAGGGATGCCAGTTTTTAAAAATGTAGACACTTGGATGGGTTAGGGGGTGTAGTTTCTGAAGATTCTGCTTGAGCTTCCCTGCTGTGACAGTTTTTACTCCAGAGGTCAAGCAGTCGTGTGGGGATTCTGCCAAATGCCAAGTTTGTCTATTCTAGTTTTACATTCAGGACGGACTGGAGGACTCATCATTACATACGTTTGCAGGAAATCCAATCTTCTTTAGTCATTAGGTTCTGGAAATGGGCTCAAGTCATGAAGGGATTGTGACTTCACTGGGGCAGCTTTTCTCAGCCTCCTCCTCCTTCCTTGAGATTTAAAAACTATACACCAAGGGCTCGGCCCAGTAGCTCATGCCTGCAATCCTAGCATTCTGGGAGGCTGAGGCGGGAGGATGATTGGAGGTCAGGAGTTCCAGACCAGCCTGAGCAACTAACAGACCAAGGAGGTCCCTCCTTGGTTGCAACTCATAATAATGCCACTCAATCTTGCTTCTGCTTCGGCAGGTTAAGTGCTGCCACTTGGTCTGTATTTCTCCAGGTTCCCAGTAGGCCTGTTGCTCTCAGGGACCCGAGCTCTGTAACATCTTCCACCATGAGCCTTGGTCTACAGTGGAGAGCCACCACTGAACTCCTCAGTGATGCCTGTGTCTCTCTCACTACCCCATTCCTTGTTGTTTGTGATAAATGGCAGAACATAGTCAGCTAGTGGTATGTATGTAATATATCCACGCTAGCATGATGACTTCTGAATTTTTTGCCACCTTTTGTTTATTGCCAGGGTAGCTATGTCCTTTTTTATTCTCCCTCCCTCCCTTCTTTCTTTCCTCCCTTCCTTCCTCCCTCCCTTGCTTGCTTCCTTCCTTCCATTATCCTGATAGGGTCTCACTCTGTAGCCTAAGCTAGAGTGCAGTGGCAGGATAGTAGTTCACTACAACCTCAAACTTCTGGGTTCAAACAATTTTGCCTCAGTCTCCTGAGTAGCTGGGACTACACACACATGTGACAATGCAAACGTGTCACAGCAAATTTTTTTTTTTTTAGACAGAGTCTCACTTTGTTGCCCTCGGTGGAGTGCCGTGGCGTCAAAACTCACAGCAACCTCCAGCTCTTGGGCTTAGGCGATTCTCTTGCCTCAGCCTCCTGAGTAGCTGGGACTACAGGTGCCCACCATAACACCTGGCTATTTTTTGTTGCAGTTTGGCCGGGGCCAGGTTTGAACCCACCACCCTCCATATATGGGGCTGGAGCTTTACTCACTGAGCCACAGGTGCTGCCCTTTTTTTGTTTTGTTTTGTTTGGTAGAGATAGGGGTCACTCTGACTGGTTCCCAACTCTGACCTCAAGCGATCCTCCTGCCTTAGCCTCTCAAACGGTTAGGATTACAGGTGTGAACCATCATGGCTGGCCAACTCTGGCCTTCCTATTTTGCCTAGTGCGGGCCATTGCTTTCTCTAAGCTTCCTTAGGTCATCCTAGCAACCTGTTAGCATTATCTCCTGTGGTTCTTGCCAGGATGTAAATATTATAGTACAGGAACTTGGTTAAATAATCTCTGCTTTGTTGAGCATTATTCTCCTCTCCTCCTTGTCCCTTTTTTCCTCCCTCCCCATTCAGCTCCCTGGAGGCCCAATCTTACACTCTCTCAGCTTCTGCAGATATGTGTATGTTGTCTAGGTTTTTTAGCTCCTTCAGGATATAGTGCCTCTCCTCCCCAGCAGGCCTATTATTTTCTTACTGTGGTTATGTTGTGATTTGATCTTAGTTATTGGTCTGGTAGTCAGGTGGAAATGTACAAGTGGGTCCTGATGAGGATGAATGTTACCTTACAAGGTAGATACGACTCCTTGATCTTCAAACAAGGGAGGTGGGGTACTAGTCTCTAACAGGGAGGAATGGAACACTTCTACAAACCCAGAGCACTCAAGGTGATGTGGGGTGTTAAGGTTTCCAAGTAAATGAACCTAGATGCCCCATCCAAAGTGTCAGGGTTCCACTTCTTTTCAACTATGGCAGATTTGTTAGGGCTGAGCACATTTTTGGAGTTCTGCTGCTTTTATAATTAAGTCCTGGGCCTGATCTTCAGCTTTTTCTTTCCCTACACCTTCTATACTGCTAAGGAGGCACTCTGACTTTCATCCTCATCCTTTAATCCATGATTAATCATCCACAAGTTTTCACTATTTTTCTCCAAAGCATAGATTTAATTCCATCAATAGCCATCCAATTCCATTGCTTTCAAGTTATTATTTTCCCCATATTTTTAAAATACCAGATGGATTGCACCTACCAATGGATTCTTGCACTCGGATTGCATCCCATCATCCTAGTATCCTAGTCTATCCCATGCCTAAAAGTTTTAACGTGGTAGTGCTACAGAATGCCAGGTCCTATCAGGGCTTCACCTGAGAGGCTCACTGCCAGCTGGCTGGAGGTGTGATTCAGCTGTACTGGGTCAGATTTGCTTATGGGACTTAATTGTTCTTGGGATCAACATTGTGCAGGAGTGAATGGAGAAAGATGGAGCAGAAAGAGGTTGAACTAAATGTAGTCACAGCAAAAATCTCAGCCTTTCCATACCTTGGAAACTGATCCCCTAAGGGAGCTCTGGAGGGAGGATTGGAGCTTTGGAGGGATTCCTCTTCAGAGGAATCTCACCCCTTTCCTGGGGAATGGCATGACCTAGTGCAATTGTTCTCAACCTTCTTAATGCCGTGACCCTTTAATACAGTTCCTGTGGGTCTCGACCCACAGGTTGAGAACTGCTGACCTAGTGGAAAGTAGCTCTCTTCAGCTAAGGACAATTACTGGAAATGGATTCCGCTGACAGCTGTAGGCCACTAATGCTCCTAGTAGCTGTGTAAAAGAGAACCTTTACCCTGAAGAGCTGGGTGCTCTTTGGTACCCTGGGGTAGTTGGTTGTGCCAGTGGAGATGGGAATGGTGGTGGGTAGAATGAAGCGAATGCTGTGGGAAGACACTTTTTTTTTTTTTTTTGAGACAGAGGCTAGCCCAGGCTAGAGTGCCATGGCATCAGTCTAGCTCACGGCAACCTCCAACTCCTAGGTTAAGCCTCCTCAGTAGCTGGAACTGTAGGTGTGTACCACCATACCTGGCTAGTTTTTCTATTTTTAGTAGAAACAGGGTCTCACTCTTGCTCCAGCTGGTTTTGAACTCCTGACTTTAAGTGATCCTCCTACCTCAGT
This sequence comes from Perodicticus potto, assembly GCA_963574655.1. Classification (NCBI taxonomy): domain Eukaryota; kingdom Metazoa; phylum Chordata; class Mammalia; order Primates; family Lorisidae; genus Perodicticus; species Perodicticus potto. The sequence continues at coordinate 25,537 of CAUYRH010102792.1, read as the reverse complement.
GTCCCAGAGTGCTAGGATTATAGGCATGAGCCACTGCGACTGGTCTGGAACAAGAATCTTGAAGTTAAAAGAATTTGCAGAGATTGTTACCTGACCAAAATCCAGGATGAATGAGAGAGTTGCATTTAAAACTATATCAAACACCAATAGTTCTCTGATCTCTTGTGTTGAATGGTGCAGAATGGGGGAAGTTATGATACAAATCTAATTCTATTCTGCTCTGAAGCTCATGCCTTTCCACTAGACTAGAGCTAGTCAAACTGGTGTTCTATGGTCTAAATTCAGACAGCAGACATATTTTGTTTGGCTGCATAGCATTTTAAAAAATGTGAATTGGCTGCCACTATGTAAAAATTGGAAGAGTTTACACATTAAGTTCAGCTCTCCAGCTTCTCTTGAGTAACCTGAAGATCTAGCAATACTGGGTCAACATTCCGGCACGGCAGTAATTGACTGGAGTTGAATGACAGATGCTTTCTTTTCTTTATTATTATTATTATTATTTTGTTTGTTTGAGACAGAGTCTCACTATGTCTCCCTTGGTAGTGTGCCATGGCGTCACAGCTCACAGAAACCTCCAACTCTCTGGGTTAAGCAATTCTCTTGTCTCCCAAGTAGCTGGGCCTATAGGTGCCCGCCACAACGCCTGGCTATTTTTTTTGTTGCAGTTGTCATTGTTGTTTAGCTGGCCTGGACCAGGTTCGAACCTGCCAGCCTGGGTGTAGGTGGCCGGTGTCCTACCCACTGAGCTACAGGCATTGCCCGACAGATGATTTCTTAAATGGAGGTGGTATATTCTCCTTAGTTCATCACAGTCTTTGTGCATTACCTTCTTTGTTTAGAATTACCGCCATACTGTGTAGTACCTGACAAAGTACATATAATAGGCATTGGGACACTTAATATTGGTTCAACAGAACTGAATGAAATTATTAATTGGAGAGGAAGTTGAGATGAAGTCTGGATTTCCAATGGTAATGAGAGGCTTGGCACTCAGGGGAAGCAACAGGACAGAACATACAAATTAGGTTGAATTAATGACATGCTGACAGTAGCTTGAATTAAGAAAGAAGAGCAGAGCACCCTAAGGTTTGGGTGTTTTACCCCAGAATTAAGGGGAATGGGGAATCATGAAATAAACCAGACAAGGACAGGAAAGAGTCACAGAGGGACCTCAGCAATGGAACGCCGATGGAAGAAGGGAGCCAAGGGTCTGGGCAGTTGTGTCTAATGTATGGAAGAAGATTAGCGGGATATAGACAGGCAGAAAGCCAAGGCAATAAGGAAGGTATTAGGGACCTTCAGAAGTATGAAAAAAGGAAAAGAAGATTGTGGATTTGAAAGTTTAGCAGTTATATTAGAGGGTATTGGAATCTGGGAGTATCAGTGAGAGCTTTTTCTGGGGATCCTAGTTGGGGAAAGCATAGACAGACATTCATTTAAGATTCATCCTTTCTTTTCCAGCATTGTTGTCATTCTGACATCATCTAAAAGAAATTAGTCAATAACCATGTTGCATTCTTAAATAGTAAGGGACCAAAAGGAATATCCAAACTTTGTACTTTCGTTCTAGTAGAATCAAACATTCATTTAGCATGTATTTTGGACAATCACCAACCTCATGGATATATCTCTCTGTACATGAGCTATTGGTTTTGCGGATTTTCTGTGGTAAAATTAAAGTTCTAGTTTAGCCCTGCCTTATCACTCTGTCACTATCTTTCTGTGCGGCCTAAATGGCTGATTAGAGTGTACTCAGGATGTGTAAACTCATTTGAACATTAGCCTAACTAAAATCTATTGAGGAAGAGCCATTTTACAATAACTCATCTCAAAGTCCAATGTCAGATACAGATAGATCGTCTATTGTTTTGGAAGTAATCCCCTTCCTGGAAAACTGGTCCAACCAATCCCACTTGAAATTCTTTCAAATTTGGTAGTGTGTGTGGGGGGGATCAGGAAGGCCTTTGTTTCAGGAGGGCCTGAGTTTGTGTCTGTTGTCTTTGGAGTTAAACCACCTAGGTTCTTCTTCTGAGCAAATCACGGAATCATCAGTTAGATGAGGATAATGATAATTTATTGAGAAGATTTGTTTGAATGAGATGATGAAAGTGTTGAATTAATGCTGTATGCGAGGCCTTTAAAGGCTGTTTTGAGGATGGTGAAACTTGAATCTATCAACTATGCAAAAGTTACAAATCGAGCGCCTATCAGTTTAGAAGAGGAAGGATGGGCTTGGATTCTTAAGACTACTTTGTCTGACATCGGGTCTAGCAGTGCTTTTTAACCAACCTTTAAAAAAAAACAACATTGCATCTCTCTTGATTTGTTTGTTTGGTTTCTCAGCAGTCTATAGTAGCTACGAAGGGCCTGGAAATCTGAGGTTGTGTACCTTATATTTTGTTAAAACTTAAGGCAGAGCTGGCTCAGCCTCCCTGAGAGATCTACGCGAGAAATGTTAGCCCCAGGGCGCCCTAACTTCCAACTGCCGGAGCAATCCAAGCCCCGAGGCCGGCGGGGGAGGGGCAGCCCTAAGTGGCAATGGGAATGGGAGCGGATGCTCCCGGGTCAGCTCAGACTCCGGCGGACAGAGCCCAGCGCCAGTCTAGGTGAGCCCGGAGGCGCAGAGGGACGCGCGTCTCCGGGCCCGGAGGAGTTAGGTGACGTCACCTCCAGGAGGGCTCGCTTTTTCATTAATGAAACCGGCCGGCGCGGGCGCATGCGCGGCAGGCCCCCGTCCCGCTCGCTTCCCCCTCCCCTTTCCCAGCCGCGCTCTCAATCTCTAGCTCGCTCGCTCTCCCTCTCCCCGGGCCGTGGAAAGGATCCCACTTCCGGTGGGGTGTCATGGCGGCGTCTCGGACTGTGATGGCTGTGGGGAGACGGCGCTAGTGGGGAGAGCGACCAAGAGGCCCCCTCCCCTCCCCGGGTCCCCTCCCCCCGCCCCTCCCCCCAGCCTCCTTGCCGACGCCCCCTTCCCCTCTCCCCCTCCCGGCTTGGCGCTGACCCTCATCCCCACCCCCGTGGGAACGTTCGGCGCCTGCACTCTTCAGACCCTCTGGTCTCCTCTTCCCTCACCTCAGCCCCCTTTCCCCGCCCTCCTCCCGGCCCAGGGCGCCGGCCGGCCCTTTCCTCCGCCGCCCCCCGGCCGCGGGGAGGACATGGCCGCGCACAGGCCGGTGGAATGGGTCCAGGCCGTGGTCAGCCGCTTCGACGAGCAGGTAACGGGCCCGGGAGGGCGGGAGGTGGGAGCGGAGCGGGGTGGGGGCGCGGTGGGTGAGGGGAGGAAGGAGCGGCCGCCTCCCCCGCGGCCGCCTGAGGCTGGAGAGGAAAGGAAGGGAAGGGAAGGGGGACCAGAGGGGGTATCCAAAGGGGGAGGTGCGGGGAAGGGGGGTGGCTGGGGTCTCGGGCCCCCCTTCCCTCCGAAGTTGGGGGGTGGGGCCTTGTTCTTGACCAGTCCCTCGGACCTTCCATCCCCTTTATCCCAGCCCTTCCGCCTGCTAATAGGGATGAGTGACCTGAGGGCGCTTTCAGGGGCGCTCCATCTGGATTTAATCATTACTACCTTCCTTTTTGCTGTTTTTGAACAGAGGTGGGTTACATCTAGAGGTTCCCTCTTCCTCCTCTCTCCGTGACTCTACTAACTGGAGGCTAGTAACTAAAGGAACCCTAAGGCCTGTCTTGTGTACCCCCAATAGAACGGTAACATTCTGCCCCTCCCCCAGTTTCTTCAGCTTCCTCTCTTGGAGGGGGAAGAGTAGAAGAAAGCAGGGAAAACACAGGTTTTCTTACTTTCTGCTCCATGGTCTCAGCTTGCTCCAAGAGCTCAAAGTGCACACACATTGCACATCTTTTCGATGCCCCCCACACATATCCCCCCATATCCCAATGACACAGATTGCCTTTTACATTGACATTTGCAGTGGAAACCGTTGCAGTGGGAATATTCTGAAATATTTACCCCCTTTTTTTCTCTTTTCATAATTGCATCCATTCCTCCTTTTCTTGCCACCCGTTTGAGGATGTAAATATTGCTTTTGTTTTGAGTGAGAATCTTGGGGAGCAAGGGGAGGCCTCCGGCGAAAGGAAGGTGGGAAACTGCATTTGAGCCACTGACTATGGAGAGGAAAGACAGCTGGGATGTGGTTCTGGAGCTGATAATTCTCCTCGTGTTTGTTGTTTTTGACTCTCCTGCTTGACAAGAGAACTTTCGTTGAGAATATTTGGGTTGGAAAAAAAGTTTCATAGCTTTTGGATGGTGACTTTTTATCCCCTGAGTTTTACACAGTACATCCTAGGGCTGGTCAGAATGAATGCACACATAGTCTTCTCTTCAGTGAGAATTAAGTTTAACTTTGTTTTGCTATAGGTAGCTGGGAATGGTTTAAAGAGTTTCTTTTTTTTTTTTTTTTTTTTTTTGCAGCTGTAGTTGTATCATGGGCTTCCTATGATGAGAGAATTGTTTAAAGATTTAAGTCAATCTATTTTGTTTACTGGATATAATCGCAAAACCAATAATGGGAGCTGAAGGGGTGGGGGAAGTGCTCCACTTTTATTTGGTCCATGAACATTTCCTCACAGGACTCAATGTTTCAGACCTGTCTGAAAGTTATTTGGGAATAAGCAGAGGAAGTTAGAAGAAGCTTGTAACAGTCTTTCACAGATTTAAATGGGTTGTGTCATCCCTCCTTCTGTTTCCAGACCAAAAGGCATTCAAACCAACTGTACTATTAATCCATCTGATTTTGCTGACAAAGCAAAATGTTACTGGATGTACTAGATTGCATTATTGATACAGCATTAGATTTAAAACTTGATAAAAAAGACTTTCTCTGTGTAATTTAAGAAAAGGACTTAAAAGGCATATAGAACTGCAAAGGTAGACCTTGTGGATAGTATAATCTGGACATAGGAATTTGAAAGATTTATGCTCTGATTCTAACCAGTTCTTAAAAATTAAAAAAAACTTTTCCAGTTATTTCTTAATTTTATTTTTTCACTTCTTCCCCTGTTTATCTGTAGGCTTATTTAGCGTGTCAGAAAAAGATAGTTCTCTAAATTTTAAAAGATGAGTGATTTCAATTATATGCCCAGTAATTCAGGAACATATTTCTCCTCCTTTCCTCAGTGTTAAAAGACCTTCAGTTTTGTTATGTACATTGTGGAATCAAAGTCACCACCATCTGTTAATAATTAAGGACTTAAGTGTTTAAAATAGCATTTTTCTATATTCCTTATGTTGTAATTAAGAGAAAGATACACAGGACAAACTAGTTCTCATGTTTTTCTCTCACAAAGTTGAAGTCCACTGATTTTGAGATGCAAAAGTGTAAGTGTTTTTTTGGGAGACTGAGGTAAGAAAATCGCTTAAGCCCAAGAGTTTGAGGTTGCTGTGAGCTGTGTTGCCATGACACTCTACCTAGGGTGACATAGTGAGACTTTGTCTCAAAAAAAAGTAAGGGTTTTTAGTGTTTAGCATACCTTAGTTATATACATTAATTTATTTTAGAAGTAATGAATGTTGAATTCAAACTAAGAGTTCACCTTAAAGTTGGAAATGTCTAATTTAGATGGAGCACAGAGAGGTTAAGTGACATAGCAGACCTAAGCGATTCTCTTGCCTCAGCCTTCCAAGTAGCTGGGATTACGGCGCCCGCCACAAAGCCCAGCTATTTTTTGTTGTGGTTGTCATTGTTGTTTAGCTGGCCCAGGCCAGGTTCGAACCCACCAGGCTTGGTGTACGTGACTGGCACTGTAATTACTGTGCTACGGGTGCCGAGCTGGGAATACTTTTCCTAAGTATTCCATAGAATTTGTTTTAATAATCTATTAAATAATAGAGTTTACATTTTTTTTTTTTTTTTTTTTGGAGGAGAGACAAAGACCTGCAGGTACTGAGAGGTAATTTGTATGAGAATTTTAAGTGTTTCAACTACTCAGAAAAGTTTCACATTTTGGCGATATTGTCTTTACTTTTTTTTTTGAAACAGAGACTCACTTTGTTGCCCCCAGGCTTGAGTGCTGCAGCCTCAGCCTAGTTCACAAAGATCTCAAACTCAAGAGATCCTCCTGCCTCAGCTCCCAAGTAGCTGGGACTACAGGTGCCCACCATGATGCCTGGCTAGTTTTTCTATTTTTAGTAGAGCCAGAGTCTAGCTGTTGCTCAGGCTGGTCTTGAACTTCTTAGTTCAGGCAGTCCACGCTGCCCCCCTTGGTCTCCTAGAGTGTTACCAGCTCTACTTTATTTTACTGGACACAGAGGGAGTCAAATTTTTCTCTTTATTACAACTGTTGAACAACTTAAGTCTCCAGGGACTACGCACATGTCTAAAGATGGCAGCTGTGTTTATGATTGAATTGATGTTTTGGTTGGACTTCTAATATTTGATGAGATTAAAGCAGGAATGCATTATTAGCCGCTGCTGATTATAGACATACTGAATTCTGATGGGTATTGCTTAGCAGCTTAATGCAGCTAACTCAGTTAAAAGAAGTATTGGGCAGTGCCTGTGGCTCAAAGGAGTAGGGTGCCAGTCCCATATGCCAGAGGTGGTGGGTTCAGACCCAGCCCCAGCCAAAAAAAAAAAAAAAAAAAAAAACCTGGAAAAAAAATAAAAATAAAAGTGGTATTGTTCCATCTTGATGTTTTGAGCTCAAATCTTTGTGGGTAAAATGAAATTCCTGTAACCTGCTGATACTGTACTGAAATCTAAAATTTGTGACCTAAGTTCAGCGAGTGCTACCGATTTTAGAAATAATCACATCCTTAATTAGGGAATTGACAGTTGCAAAAGTGGACAGCCAGAAAGCTGAATGTGTAAGTTACGTCCTGTGCTTTTCCTTAACTTGCCTTTGTGGTACCAAATAGAAAGTTTCTAAATGGCAAATTTTAGGTGTGTAGTTTTAACTCATGGTTCATTAGCCCAGTTCCTTTCTTTTTTTCTTTTTTAGAGACAGAATCTCACTCTGTCACCCTCGGTAGAGTGCTGTGGTGTCACAGCCATTCTTTTGCCTCAGCCTCCCCAAGTAGCTGGGACTACAGGTGCCTGCCACAACGCCTGGCTATTTTTTGTTGCAGTTACCACTGCTGTTTTAGCTGGCCAGGGCTGGGTTCGAACTCGCCACCCTGGGTATATGGGGCTGGTGCCCTACCGACTGAGCCACAGGCGCCTCCCATTAGCTCAGTTTCTTAATAAATTAGAGCCTTCTTGCTTATCTCATTTTAGCTCTATATGCCCCACCAGTATAGAGCTTTATTTCTGAAGGAAGTAAGGGGAAAATACACGTCTTTGAAGTTTTTTTTCAAAGAAAATTTGAGAATTCATCCCCATATGGTATCTTGTAAATATGTTCATTTTTAAATTTATTTTTTATATTTTCATTTTTTAGAGACAGAGTCTCACTTTGTTGCCCTAGGTAGAGTGCTGTGGCATCACAGCTCACAGCCACCTCCAGCTCTTGGGCTTAGGCGATTCTCTTGCCTCAGCCTCCTGAGTAGCTGGAACTACAGGCGCCCACCGCAACACCTGGCTATTTTTTTGTTGCATTTTGGCCGGGGCTGGGTTTGAACCCACCACCCTTGGTATATGGGGCTGGTGCCCTACTCACTTAGGCACAGTTCCCACCTGTAAATATGTTCATTTAAAACAGTTATATATATGTATATGTATTTTTTATTGTTGGGGATTCATTGAGGGTACAAGAAACCAGGTTACACTGATTGCATTTGTTAGGTAAAGTCCCTCTTACAATGGTAAAACAGTTATATTTTTTATATCTGGTCAAGCAAAAGCAGTATATAAAAGCCGCCCAAACGGAGCGCTGCCATTTGGAATTCTTCTATGCCGTAAGCTCCCAGCTGGTGAATAAAGCCCTTCCTCTTATACAAAAAAAAAGGCCCCCCAAAAATAACATTTTAAGGAACAAGTTACAGCATAAACTGATTTTTAAAATCTATAATAGCTATTTGGTTATTCTTATGCATTGAATATTTGGAATATCCTTGGACTACGTGGTGTAAAATTCACAGTATAAAACGATTGGCCTATGTCTTTGGTGTTACAAACCATATGCTAATTGGTCAAGTAGTTAAATGTATAAAACTTTGAAGCTATTTTGGATTTTTATAAAATCTTCTAGGCTCATTTTTAAAGGCTGGTCTGCAATTTTTTTTTTTTTTTTTTTTGGAGACAGAGCCTCAAGCTGTCACCCTGGATAGAGTGCTGTGACATCACAGCTCACAGCAACCTCCAAATCCTGGGATCATGCGAGTCTCCTGCCTCTGCCTCCCAAGTAGCTGGGACTACAGGCGCCTGCCACAACACCCGGCCATCCTTTGGTTGCAGCCATCATTGTTGTTTGGCGGGCCCGGGCTGGATTTGAACCCTCCAGCTCAGGTATATGTGGCTGGCGCCTTAGTCTGTTGAGCCACGGGTGCCGAGCCTGGTCTGCAATTTTTATTAGGCCTTGCAGTAAGTTGAAAATGAATACTCTTTAGGGATATTTTATGTGAGTGAGAAATAATGCTTATTCTTTGTTTTATTATTTTACTTAAAAACTTTTTTTTTTTTATTTTGCTTTCAATTTTAGCTGGCTTTCACTCTTGTTAGTTTGAAGTTGTTTTTTTTTTTAATTTTCTTTTTTTTCCTTTCTTCCTTTAGTGATTCTTTGCCCTTTGCCTCCCAAGTAGCTGAGATTACAGGTGTGAGCCACTGTGCCCGGCCGTTATTCTTTATTTTAGATCTCATTTTTAAAAAAATTTTTTTCCAGCTGGTTCTCAATTACTTCTGTGCTCCCCCTCCTACCATCTTATCTAGGATCTGATTTAGTTTTTGAGCTTCTGTCTTGTTACCTTCAAATTTAGATGTCTTTTCTCTTGGAAATCAAACATTTACTCGGTCCTGCAGCTTTCTCTGTGGACCATTTTTTTCTTTTTGTTCTCAGATACCTGCTGCCTCTAGCGTGTTTATCCACCTCTTTCCTTTATAATTCTGAAAATTAGCTTCTGCCTCCGATTTCCTCCTGGATTGCTGCTTCCTTGAAAATGATTCCTTCTGTCAAAACATAGTGGTCTTTGCTTAGTTGTAAAGCTACTAAGGTGTTCTGCTACCCCCTGGAAATCAGTCTTTTAGAGTTCCTAAGAGACAATACTTTCTTGTATGTGTGTTTTCAGGTCCTTATATTGATATTCTCATTGATCCTTGAACACATGTGCTTTCTCTGTTTTACCTGGCTGCCTGTTTCTGAATTGAAATTTGTGAACAGGGGTTTGAGTTTTGTTCTCCTGTTCATTGTCTCTGACCTTATGCTAGGCATTAGCTCTCTTATACATCCTAGATTTCCCCATCTGTTGAGAAAGAATTGATTAGAATGTCTTTAAAATGCTTTCAAATTTAAATATTCATTGATTTTAATGTGATAATAATTTTGACAGACCAGTCTATTGGGAATTTACCTCACGTAATTTACCAAACTATTTCTCATTATGCGTCAGCATGCATCTAGGTTCCAGGCAAGTGGGCCCAAATCTCTTCTTTTATATCATACTTCATTCTTGCATTTTGGCCTTTGTTTATGTTGGTCTCTGTCTGAATACTAATTCCCCCTTTGTGCTTTTCTAATTCCTGTGCATTCTTCAATATCCAGCTCAAACTTTTTCCACAAGATCTTTTAAAACTAAACTCTGCTATTTTCTTGGTGACCTTGTTACCTAAGGTTTTACAGAACCAGACTGTAAGATTTCTCACTTTAGGAGGGTTGGTTGAACTCAGCTTAGATTTGTTTTCTTTCCTCTTGCCTTTTTTTCACAGAGTGTAAACATTCTGAAAAGCAAGAACCATTAGAATTCTTTTATACTTGCTTCAGTGCTCAGCATAGTTATGAGCACACAGACCATCCATCATTAATGGAATGTTTTTCGTATGATTCCTGGTTGAAGGGTAGACTGGCTAAAAAGTGATAATTTTGGCATTGTTTTAAAGGTAAATAACTGTATTTTACTTCCATGTTTATAATAGCTTAGGTTTTATTAGTTAAGTGATTTTAACCAGGAATGGGTTAAAAAAAAAATTGAGCTTAAAGGAGGAACTTGAATTTTGTATTTCCTCCCAGAGCATAAACAATGACCAGGTTCACATCTGATTAACTAGCTTTGTAATCTTTTATCACTTACTCTTAATGACAAAGTCTCTACATAACGTAATTTCTGCAGTAGTCTAATAGGATAGTGAATGTGAAGGACTTTGCAAAGTGTAAAATTATTCAAATGTAAGATTTATATATTTCTTTTATAGCTAATATGTTTTCACTAAATAAGAGAGAATGACTAGTCTCTGAATATTCCCTTGTGTGTACTTTGGCCAATACATACCTTACTTTAGCATTCATTGACACACATTTAGGGTACTGATAGCATCTTTCTGTAGCATATCATGGGTTTAATCTGTTGATCTGTTTTCTTTAACATCTAATTAGGAAGTATGTAAAATGTCATAAGGTGCTGTGATTGTTGAATTAGGCCAGCAGTGTTGTTAAATTTTATTTTAAATATCTAGTTTTTACATTATTAGGAAATTAGGTTCTTCTCTTAAATGTACTTAAAAAAAAAGGTGTTTAACATGGAGAATTTTGTCTTTAAATGAAAATGTAGTGATACAGTAGTAAACATACTTTATTTTTTTATTTTTGTTATTGAAATTTGGCAGATTGCTAGGGGGCATTTTTGTTTTAAACTTCAAATTTGATATTTTAGGGTTCTGTGTAGACTCTGTATTGTTTTGTGAAACAGCATGCTTTTAAGATTAATCAGTTTATTAATTAAAAACGTAATTTGCATGTGTGTTCCTTACTCCTCAGTCTGTCAAGTCTATTCATTGGGAGGGAGGCCTGTGTGTGTGTGTGTGTGTGTGTGTGTGTGTATAAACACGTATTTTATTTACATAAGGACAAGGGAACGGAGGTGTAAGAAGGCTCTTTTTTTTTCTTCTTTTTTTTTTTTTGTAGAGACAGAGTCTCATTTTGTCCTCCTTGGTAGAATGCTATGGTGTCAAACAGGTCACAGCAACCTCCAACTCCTGGGCTTAGGTGATTTTCTTGCTTCAGCCTCCCGAGTAACTGGGACTATAGGCGCCCACCAGAGGCCCGGCTATTTTTTGTTGCAGTTTGGTGGGGGTTGGGTTTGAACCCACTACCCTTGGTATATGGGGCCGGTGCCTTGCCCACTTAGCCACAGGCACCGCCCTACTTTTTTTTTTTTTTTTTTTTTGACACAGAGTCTCAAGCTGTTGCCCTGGGTAAAGTGCCATGGCCTCATAGCTCACAGCAATCTCCAACTCTTGGGCTTAAGTGATTCTCTTGCCTCAGCCTCCCAAGAGGCTGAGACTATGGGCGCCTGCCACAAGGCCTGGCTATTTTTATTTTTGGTTGCTGTTGTCATTGTTGTTTAGCAGACCCAGGTGGGGTTTGAACTGCCAGCCTCGGTGTATGTGGCTGGAGCCCTACCCACTGAGCTAAGGGCGCCACCCTCTTCTATGTTTTTTTTTTTTTTTTGTTAAGGAAATTTAAGAAGGAGATTGTTCTGTAGAAGTAGAAGGGGAGGTTTGTGGTTAGTATAAACTGTTAAAAGGTTTAGAATCAATAGTGAGGCAGAATATGGCATCGTAAGCTATTTCTTTGCAGAGAATTGGCTTATGTTTATAAAAACTTGTATCTGACATCTTTTTATTTATTTATTTTTTTTAGAGACAGAGTCTCACTTTGTCACCCTTGGTAGAGTGCTGTGGTGTCACAGCTCACGGCAACCTTCAGCTCTTGGACTTAGGCGATTCTGTTGCCTCAGCCTCCTGAGTAGCTGGGACTACAGGTGCCTGCCACACACCCCGCTATTTTTTGTTGCAGTTTGGCTAGGGCCGGCCTCTAACCCGCCACCCTCGGTATATGGGGCTGGCACCCTACTCATTGAGCCACAGGCATGGCCCTGTCTGACATCTTTTAGAAGAGTGGTGCCCAACCATTTTGGCACCAGGGACCGTTTTCATGGAAGACAGTATTTCCATGGACAAGGTGGAAGTAATGGGGAACCATCATCTGGAATACAGATGAAGTTGTTTCCCTCAGTGGCCCACTGCTCTCCTCCTGCTGTGCCCCCTTTCCTGTTTCATGGAAGACAATTTTTCCCTGGACTGGGGAGTGGGCGGGGTGGGGGGTTGGGGGTGGGCAGAAAGTGGAGTTCTGCCTCAGCGCTTCTAACAGGCCATTGGGGGGGTTGGTTTGGGACCACAGTTTTAGAATACCCCATGTTTTTGGAGGTTGGGAGGGAAAGATGAGACAAAATTTCTTTTTTCTTTGAAGAATGGAAAGGTTTTACATTGTAGTGACTATTAATTAAGTTTAAGGTTTTAGCAACTAGTAAATTTCATACTATTCAGTGGCCCCTTCAGTCAACCAGAGCACTCTTAGAGGTGCTGAAGAAAATTTGAACATTACAGAGTATAAATCATAACTGATATTGGTATATTCTCATAAAGTCTCTTAAAGTGGGTGCAGTAGACTGTTTTGACCATTTCAAATGTTTATGCCTGTGATATATGGTTATATTCTTCAAATATAACTGAGTGGCTTTTGAGCCATTGACTATACCATCAAAGAAAGAGCTTCTATTGAGACAAGAACACCCCAAGGTAATGTGGAGTGCCATCCTATTATAATGAAGAATTAGAGTTATGTTTTAAAATTTTACATATTTTTACCATAAATGATACTGATTACTTTGCTGTAGCAATAACTTGAGGTGCAAACTTCTAGTTACGTATTTTCTTTAAACCACAGTCTGGCACTCTTTTGATTTGGTTTAGGATTGTCACTATAGCCTACAAGCTGTTGCCTGCTCTTATTCATATTTTATACCTTTGCATGTTTTAGAGAACTTAACTTTTCCTGATGAAGGCCTTTCCTGCTCCACTTTACTATCCTATCCCTTGCAGGATGGTCTATCTAGTGCAAGAGGCATGAAGTTAATACAGTAAATAACAGGACTTTTGTAACTTGCTTTTAAGGACTTTTATTTAACTTATTTGTAATCATAATTTTTATACCTATTTAATGAACTGTTGGGTAATTATGTCTTATAACAATCTTAAGTGACCTTTTTCTGTTTAATTGTTGTTAGATTTTCTTGGCTAGTCCTTATAGTAATTTGGGCATGAGAATGCTCTTACCATTTTGAATTTGTGAGAGCAGCATACTATATAGAAAAAGAAAAAGCTCTTGACTGTGAAACTTAGAGTGTGGCCACTGGCAAGTCACTTAACCTCTCTGATCATCAGTTTTCTATGTTTCCATTTGTAAAATGGGGATGATACCTGCTCTACTCACATGATGGCCTTAATATGTTAGGTATAGATATTTTAGATGAAAGGCAGTTATACATAGTCATAATTAGGTATTGCCATCTGGGCAGTATTTTTTGTCTATTGCTTCTTTATAGTTTGGTGATTATTTTTTCTCCTCTGCATGAGAAAAAATAAAGTTAGCAAAGCAATGTGTTTACAATCATATGATATGTAGTTAACAGAGTTTAAACTAGAGTGTGGATATATTAATCCTTAAATTGGTAACTTGGCAAAAAATAGAGCTTTATAAAAAGGCTATCAGATAGCCTTTAAACAAATAGCATAAATAAGTAAAATGAGGTTTTTATTGCTTCATCAAAGATATGTTTTTCATTCATATTAGAGTATCAATCAGTTGATTATATGTTAGAAATAGATATAAATTGTAAACATATCCTTGATTTTATTTTGTCTCATTCTCCTTAGCACCTTATCAAAGCTTCCTGGCTGCTAGAAGTTTATAACACTGTTTCCTTTTTATTTGAGTTTGTAATATCATATTATACTCTAGATTTTTAGGTGAGGAAAGTTGAATTCTGAAGGTGTGAAAATATGAATAGTAGTATACACGTATATACAGTTATAAATATGAGATTATATGTTGTGGCAATGCATAGTCAAGTTTTATAAAGTTGGTTTTTATATGCTAAGAACATTTTACTTACATTTGCATACATTTGAGGCAAACCTTTTTAAATTTGATACTATTTGAATGCCTCTCCCATTAGAGTCTTGGTTTTTTTTTTTTTTTTTAAGCTTATTATAGCTACTTTTTCAGTTTTTCTTTTGTCCTGTAACAACTCTTAAGTTCATTGTCTTTTAGAACATTTTTCTACTTTTCTGTCTGTTCCAAAGCCTTTTATTTCCATAACACCTTGGGGCTAGGGAAATGTGCCTTTATATTCTAGGCCAGTCTTCTTCTTTTTGGGTAATTGACTCAGGGAGGAGAAAAAGAGAAGCATTTGTATTTCCTGTTATGTTTGAGTTTTTGGCCTCTGATAAGTAAATTTGCATTAGGAAATGGGAGAGAATAGGTTTTGTTTTGGTCAGATGTTGACAGCTAAGATGAAGACCTGAGCTCTGGTTTCTCCCCTGACACAAATTACCTTTGTGATATTGTATAAATCTCCTGAATTCTGAACCTGTTTTATCATCTATCAACCAGTAGAATATAATATTGTAGTTTAAAAGTTTTAACAATTCTCAGGTGGCGCCTGTGGCTCAGCGAGTAGGGTGCCTGCCCCATATACCGAGGGTGGCGGGTTCAAACTCCGCCCGGCTGACCTGCATCAAAAATTAGCTGGGCGCTATGGCGGGCGCCTGTAGTCCCAGCTACTTGGAGGCTGAGGCAAGAGAATCGCTTAAGCCCAGGAGCTGGAGGTTGCTGTGAGCTGTGACTCCACAGCACTCTACCGAGGGTGATAGAGTGAGACTCTTTCTCTACCAAAAAAAAAAAAAGTTTTATAATTCTCAGGTGGCACTTGGGCCTCATCGAGTAGGGCGCCGGCCCCATATACCAAAGGTGGCGGGTTCAAACCCGGCCTCAGCTGAACTGCAAAAACAGAAAAATAGCTGGGCATTGTGGCAGGCGCCTGTAGTCCCAGCTACTTGAGAGACTGAGGCAAGAGAATCACCTAAGCCCAGGAGTTGGAGGTTGCTGTGAGCTGTGTGACGCAACAGCACTCTACCGAGGGTGATAGAGTGAGACTCTGTTTCTGCAAAAAAAAAAAAAATTTTATAATTCTTAAAATATATTTTTTATTTTAGCAGTCCTCTGATTGAAAAGAATAATTTCACTAATTGATGAATCACAGATCTTTACTTTAGAGGGCTGAGGTTATTTAAGCTCTACGTTGGCAATAACCCTGACAGATGATTGTTTTACCCCTACTTAGACATTAATAAACAGTAGTAATTCATATTCTAGAAATACGGAATATGTAGGAAAATCACAAAAAGTAAATTATACTCATTTATAATACCATAATTCAGAACTGTTGGTAAAATTTTGGTGTATGTAATTAAGTGCGCTGATTCTGAAATGAGACAACCCAGATTTGAATTTCTGCCCTTTACTGCAGCTTATTAGCCCTTTGTTAAGTTACTTAACTTTTTCAAGCTTTAGTTTCTTTACTTGTAAAACAGCATTATAATAGCAGCTATTTCACAGAGATGGTTGTGAGAATCAAATAAGAAAATAAATGTAAAGCATGTGGCATAGTTTCTGCACACAGGAACTCAGTAAATGTTAGTGTTGTTAGGTTGTTAAAGAATTGAATGAGATACATTGTTTTTTATAATCTCTTCTTTTAATATAATGTGAGCACTTTCCATGTAATTACATTTTCTTTTACATTGTTTAAAATTTTAATGGATTGTGTGTGTCATTTTGTAATTTTTGTTTGTTTCTTCTTCCTTTTTGTTTTTTTTGAGATAGTCTTGCTCTGTGGCTTGGGCTGGAGTGCGGTGGTGTCATCATAACTCACTGCAACCTCCAACTCCTGGATTCAGGAAATTTTTCCTGCTTTAGCCTCCCAATTAGCTGGGACTACAGGCATACACCACCATGCCCAGCTAATTTCTCTATATTTTTTGTGGAGATTGGGGGGAGGTCTCCCTATGGAATTATCTAGTCCAAAATGTCAGTAGTGCCACAGATGAGAGATCCTGATTTGGGGCTTGGAAGCAATGAAATAATGAAATAAGGCAGTTTCATCTTCCAATTGAGTGGAACCTGGTGGAATCATTCTTTCCTTGGGAACCAAGGCCTCTATCTAAACCAGCACATATCAAAGTTATAGGTACTAGAAGCAAACCTTCTGTTAATGGGATTTTTAGGGCTAATAGTGAGAGGAACTGCTTTTATCTACTTCTACCCTTTGATTCTCAGGCCTGTGTATTCTGGCTGTGGGAGAACGATGTACATTGGTCATGGATTCAAAGCATTTAGCATAGTCTGTAAGATAGAACCCTATTTTTGAGGATTTGATCTCCTGACTAACACTATAACAGTCATTTAGCAGTCCACTCTGTTAGGCCAGCTGCCTCAAGTGATGGAGTTTATGGTAAGACCAGTGAGTTCCAAAGTCTATAGCTATTCCTGCACTTTTGTTATAAAATGAGTTTCTTGATGATGTATTTCCCAAGACCTTAATGATGGTGTGGGCAGAAACATTGCAGACAAGGTAGGCATAGTCATATCCACAATATATCTATTCTAGTGAGGACAAATTCCTGCACTTCCCATGAATAAATAAATAAGTAAATAAATCATATACACATATAGTATGAGATTTGTTTTCTTTCTGTTTTATAAAAATATGTTACTATTCACTATATCAACAGATTGTAGTCATTTTCTCATTAGACTTTTAAAATTGGACGGGTAGACTTTTTAAAGCTATATTATCTGAGTAGAAGTTTTGGAGTAACTGTAAACTAGTGACTTTTGAAATGTAGACTTTGCTCAGTCTGATTTACTATTAGTACCTCTACCAGTGAGTCAAATTTTGTTGAAATCTACCTGGTAGAAGTTTATGTTATGGCTTATATGGTTAAAAATTTTTAGGCTGCCATTTGTTTCAAGATACAGATTGACTTGGTATATTTTAACATTTGTCATAGTTTACCAAATTTAGGTAATTTTAATTTCATTGAAAGGCATACGGGAAAAAGCTAAATAGGGATTGGATGATTTAAATAACTTTTTTTCTAATACCAGAGTTGGCCATTTTTATCTGTGCAGTGGTGTTAGATATGTTTCAGAAGCATAATGTAAATAGTTCAGGTAAGAGTATGCCTACCCTAATAAGTGTGCTTACACATCTTGAAAGACTTGAAACTGAAGAACTAAAAATTTTAAATCTCCCCTTTCAAGGCCCTGTCAAAACATCATGATCGTGTCTCAAAAACATATTGCTTAATACAGTTAGAAAATCTTATTTTTAAAACTCCAAAACATAGCTCCTTTCTTTTGCCTGTTGCACTCCTGAAAACAAGATGGGTCACTGGAGCCACCCGTGAAAATTTGGCCTGCTCAAACCTGCATGGTCTGATTTGGAAGTACAGCCTCAATATGTGCCACCAGTGCTTCCGTCAGTACTCGAAGGACATGGGGTTCATTAAGTTGGACTAAGTAATCTTCCTTGGGGGCTGCAATGAAAGAAACCATGCTAACTCTTTGTACATAAAATAAAGTTTAAAAAAAAAATTCCAAAACTATTTTTACTAGATGTATTTACTATTAAATATATGTTCCATGAAGGCAAGGACTTTTTTTTCCACTGTTGTATTTTTTTGTGTGTGTTTAGAATAGTGGTTTGCGTAGAGAGGGAATGCAAATATTTGTTGAATGAATGAATATGTGAAATAAGATCATCTTTGCTCTTGAAGAAAAGTATTTGTCATATAACTGGACTTACCAGATTGGAAGCCATTCTTATCAAGTTCTAACCAAATCACACGTATTTTTAGGCATTCTTTGGCATTTGTTTTTGAACTTGTGGAAAAATGCTAAAATACAGGGTGTCACAAAAGTCACACCTAAAGTCACCATACATAGGGAAAATGGGAAATTGATGCTAACTGTACCTTTATTTGCAAAATATTTGTCAGAAAATCTCACAAAGAAGAGGCCAATACATGGAGAATATTTTGTAAATATTTTGTAAAATTTTGTAATGAATATTTTGTATACTTGGCTGCAATTTCCCATTTTCCTTATGTATGGCAACTTTTTAGGGATGACTTTTGGGGCACTCTGTATAGTTTAAACCTCAGCATTTATTAATTAGGGGTTTAGGTGCAGCATGACTTAAGTGATAAGGGTTGAGAATATAGAGAAATTATGCCTTTGAAATATGCTATGCATGTTAAATTAATACGTGGTTGGTTTTTACTAGGTTAAATGTGGCAAATGCACTATTTATATATAGTGTTTTATGGTCTTATACTGTATGTTGTGTCATAAGCATAAAAGTTTGTAAAAGAATTTTTGTACGTAGAAGTCGAAGGGGATTGTTGCTTTAGGTTGGGTGTGGTGACTCAGGCCTGTAATCCTAGCACTCTCAGAGGCCAAAGCAGGTGGATTGCTTGAGCTCAGGAGTTCAAGACCAGCCTGAGCAAGAGGGAGACCCCCATCTTCAAAAAAAAAAAAAAAATAGAAAAAACTAGTGGTGCATTGTGGTAGGCCCCTATAGGCCCAGCTACTAAGGAGGCTGAGGCAAGAGTAATGCTTGAGCCCAGGAGTTTGAAGTTGCTGTGAGCAGTGATGTCAAAGCACTCTAAAAAAGAAATAATCACAAATTACATTGGATTCTCAGAGAATGTCATAGGATCTTTTACAATAGAAGGGATTTCAACTGCAGTCCAGATGTTGAAAATTTTTTCTGGAATGTCTTTGACTTTTTCATCTTAAAGAAGTTCTGGGTCTAAAGGGTACAAGTTTTTTAATGGTGCCTTCTAGGTCTAGCACAGTTCTTGCTTGGAAGAGTCTAATAATGGGCTATCAATTGTTCAATGAATGAAAGAGTTTTAGCTTTTTATTTTGTGGGTGACAGGGAGCCATTGGAGAGATTTAAGCAGGTGAGTAGCATGCTCATATGTTTTAAAAAAGTGTTTGATAGTGATAGTAGTGATATGGAGGATGGATTTAAAAGAACAATATTAAAGGCAAGAATGATAAAATTAAGAAATTATAATGGGGTGATGCTCTGAATTAGGACACTGATGGGCAGAATTAAGGGGATGAATTAGATGTTCAGATATTTAGGAGATGAAATTAGAAGGCTTCACAAAGGAGTAAGCCATACAGGATGCAGCTATAAAGTGATAAAGGTTGGTTGAGGAGAGGGAGAAATTGTAAATGACGAGTGTCTTGTTTCTTCAGGGAAAAATTTTGAATTATTCCATAATGGACTTGCAAATGGGTTGTGATCCCAAAAGTTATTTTGAAGTTGGTTATTTCCTGTTGCATCTCTGAACATACTTTTACCCCTGTACATCAAAACCAATACCTCACCTGCTTAAGATGCAGTCTTGCCATTGAAATAGGCATCACATTGTTTTATTTTGCTTGAAAGGGGTACTATCTAATTGAATCGGCTTTGTCTTCTGAAATTGCTTACTAATGGACCCAAAGAGCATTTTTACTTTTGTAATTTCATTTGCATATTAGTTTTCAGATAAATTGGAGGTGAATGTGTTATGTAAAATGTTTCATAATACCAGCTGTACATATGTATTTTTCTCCTGATTGACTATAATGAAATTATTTTGGCATGGCACAGAGATAGTTAAAAGTAGACTAGTGGGTCATCTCAATGTGAAGTCAGGAGGACTTCCAGACTAAATTTCTATTGGCTGTACCCTCTTCACGATGATTCCAAGTTTATTTTGATCTTCATCTTTTTTTTTTCCTTATGAATGAAATTCTCTTTCATTCAGCCTGATAAATAACCTGGCCATTTAGTACATGACTAAATAGCTGAAACTTCTGGCTTGTTCTAAATTAAGATATAAATTTAGCACAGGGGCAGGTCCTTGAACTGTTATAAATGCAATGTTACAGCTAGCACGTAGAATCTTTGCATTTAATAATTGTTTTCTTAGTCCCACGAAGGAGGTAAAGCTTGGATGGGAATCTTCACTGTCTACACTTTTTTTCCCAATTACTAAAATTTAAAATTTGTGAATTGTGCTCGAATAGTTTGTCAATATGTTCTTTTTTTTTTTTTTTTTTTTTTAAGATAGAGTCTCACTATGTCGCCCTCAGTAGAGTGTCATGGCATTACAGCTCACAGCAACCTCCAACTCTTAGGCTTAAGCGATTCTCTTGCCTCAGCCTCCCAATCAGCTGGTACTGCAGGCGCCTGCCATGACCTGGCTGTTTTTTTGTTGCAGTTGTTTAGCTGGCCCAGGCTGGGCTTGAACCCACAGCCTCGGTGTGTGTGGCTGGTGCTGTAACCGCTGTGTTAATATGTTCTTAAAAATTTTAATCCCAGAGGTAAATGTTATAAACATGTAGCTGTGCCTATCTTTTATGGGAGACACATTTTTATAGATCTGGTTAAATGTGTGTCTCAGTCTTTCAAAAATCGTTATCTACGATTTTTTTACATCAGCTGAATTCTGCATATAACCAGAAAAAGGGATGATTCAAAAATTTGGTTGATGGCTTTTTAAGGTACTGTAGTAGGAAAATAATTTTCGTAGGTGAAGATTATTGAAATACTACCTAAATGTAGCTTGTTTTGGTGGATGTCTTAGTCCATTGAGGCTGCTAAAACAAAATTGTCTTGGTGGCTTTCAAATAGTAGGTTATTTCTCACAGTTCTAGAGGGTAGGAAGTCCACAAATAATATTCCATTAAGCGAAGTTGAATGTACTGACTTGGGAGATAGTGGCAAGTAGCTTCCTACTCTACCGTTCGTTTCATTTGTTCTAGAAAATGTTCTTTGTTTCCTTTCTGTTATTTTTCTCTCTGTGTTTTAGGGACGGAAGAAAGAATATTTTTCTGTTTTCATTTGGGGGATGCATTTTTTATAATATTTCTAATTTTCAAAAAATTGCAGATATAGTTGAGCTGTTTTGCACCTTCTCTGATCCCATTTTCTTCTCTCTGGTGTTAACTAGTTAGATATAATATTATTCTGAAGTTTATTTGAGACCCATCTATCCCTCTTTTATCCTTTTATTGCGTATGTATGTGTTCATAAAACAAAAATTACAGTGTAACAATTTCATATAAAAGCATACTGTATTCTCTTGCTTTTTAAATCTGTTATATTTTTAGATTTTATTTCTTTTATACATGTGCAATTTAGTTCATTCATTTTAACTAGATGTATAATATTCTGTTATAAGATTGTCGGTTTATTCATTTCTGCTATGCAGGAACACTTCCAGGATGGTTTTTTTGATTTGCTATTATAAACAGTGCTTAAGGAAGCATGCATTTGCATGTATCTGGAATAGTTTTTAATCTGATATAAAACATTGTGAAAGGTATATATATAAGAATATATGAATCATGTTTGTGTAGCTCGTAATTTAAAAAATAATACCGTATGGTAGCTCATGCCTGTAATTCTCTCACTTTGGGAAGCTGAGGCAGGAGGATCATCAGGTGTTCAAGACCGACCTTAGCAACCTATTGAGACCCTGTCTCTACAAAAAACAGAAAAATTATCCAGGTATGGTTTGCACATACCTGGGAGGCTGAGGCAGGAGGATTGCTTGAGACCAGGAGTTTGAGGTTGCAGTGAGCTATGATCATGCCATCGGCCTCATGCCTACACAAAGTGAGACTGTCTCTAAAAAAAGAAAAAAAGATTTAAAACATTCAGTTACCATATTTGCAACACATGTAAATATCAAGAATTAGATCCAAATCGCATAAAAACTACTGGACTCAAGTAATCCTCCTGCTTCAGCCTCCTGAGTATCTGGTACTACAGATATGTGCTTCCATGCCCAGCTAATATTTTAATTTTTGATAAGCCTGGTCTCGAAATCCTGACCTCAAGCCAGCCTCCCACCTTGATCTCTCAGAGTGCTAGGGTTATAGGCTTGAGCCACCATGCCTGGTCTAAAAATCTTTATCTTTTAATGATTAAAATTCTTGATTTTAGTGAAGCTTAATTTATCAGTCTTTTATGATTTGTGTTTCTTTAAATAAACTTTGCGTCTTTCCTGGTGGCATTAAGATAACTTTTCTATGTAATTTTCTGAAAGTCTTTTAGTTTACACTCTCACATTTAAGTCTCCGATCCACAGGGAATGACTTTTGTGTAGGGATTCACTTTTATTTTTTTCCAAGTAATTGTTTCTGCCTCTTTATTGAATAGTCCATTTTCCCCTTGTGATCTGCAGTGCTTGTTTGCTTGAAAATTGTTTCGAAGGCCAGGCTCCATGGCTCACACCTGTAATCCTAGCACTCTGGAGACTGAGGTGGACTGTTTGCTTGAGCTCAGGAGTTCGAGACCACCCTGACCAAGAGCGAGACCCCATCTTTAAAAATAGCCAGGCGTTGTGGTGGGACTTGTAGTCCTAGCTACTTGGGAGTCTGAGGCAACAGGATTGCTCAAGCCCAAGAGTTTGTTTGAGGTTGCTGTGAGCTATGATGCCACAGTATTCTCTCCAGAGCAACATAGTGAGATTCTTGTCTCAAAAATGAAAAAAATTTTTTGGGCTCTGTATTCTGCTATCTTTCGTAGTGTCAGTGACTCATTATTTATCTTAATTACCATAGCTTTATAGTAAGTCTTAATTTGAAGTGTAACATGTCCCCCAAACTTTTTCTTTAGGAAAACTCTAAATAATTTTTCATATTAGTTTTATTTATTTATTTATTTATTTATTTATTTTGAGACAGAGCCTCAAGCTGTCACCCTGGATAGAGTGCTGTGGCATCACAGCTCACAGCAACCTCCAATTCCTGGGCTCAAGCGAGTCTCTTGTCTCCGCCTCCCAAGTAGCTGGGACTACAGGCACCCGCCACAATGCCCAGCCATTTTTTGGTTGCAGCCGTCGTTGTTTGGCGGGCCTGGGACTGAATTCGAACCCGCCAGCTCAGGTGTACGTGGCTGGCGCCTTAGCCTGCTGAGCCACAGGCGCCGAGCCTCATAATTAGTTTTAGAATCAGCTTATTGGTTTTCTTGAAAAATGGTACTGGACTTTGAATGATACTGCATTGAGTCTCTGGATCAAGTTAGGGAGAATTGATTGACATCATTATGATATTCAGGCTTCCTGTCTAAAGACATAATATGTGTTCTATTTTTAAAAAATTAATTCCAGGATGGTGCATGTGCCTCAGTGGGTAGGGCACTGGCCCCATGTACCGAGGGTGGTGGGTTGAAACCTGGCCCCGGCCAAACAAAAAAATAGCCGCTCATTGTGGCAGGTACCTGTAATCCCAGCTACTCGGGAGGCTGAGGCAAGAGAATCACCGAAGCCCAAGAGTTGGAGGTTACTGTGAGCTGTGATGCCATAGCACTCTACTGAGGGTGATAAAGTGAGACTCTGTCTCTAAAAAAAAAAAAAAAAAAATCCAATTAAGTTTAAAAATTTTTTCTTACGTAAAGAACTTATATATCAAATGTCAGAAGTTTTTCTAGGATATATTTTTTATGTTGTTATTTTTACATGTTATTTTAAAAAATTACTTTTTCTGGCTGGGCTTTGCGGCTCACACCTGTAATCCTAGCACTACTGGGAGGCCCAGGTGGGTGGATTGCTTGAGGAATTCCAAACTAGCCTGAGCAAGAGCGAGACCTTCTCTCTACTACAAATAGAAAAGCTAGCCGAGTATAGTGGTACATGCCTGTAGTCTCAGCTACTTGGGAGGCTGAGGCAAGAGGATTGTTCAAGCCCAAGAGTTTGAGGTAGTTGTGAGCTATGATGCCATGGCACTCTTCCCAGGGCAACAGAGTGAGACTCTGTCTTTAAAAAACAAAAAAATTATGTTTTCTGATTATTTATAGAAGTGGAGCTAACTTTTATTTTCTCACTTTTATTGACTTACCTCTAGGTTCTTTTGGATTATTTACTAGACAGTTGATAATCTGCAAATAGTTGTAGTTTTGTTTCTTCATCTTTATTCTTTTTTGCCCCACTCTGTGTATCTGTTAAAGTTTTCCAGTGTTGAATAGCAGTAATGGCAGTGGGAATCTGTCTTTTTTATCTTATTATTCTTTTTTTTTTTTTTTTTTGGCTTAAACAACAGAAATTTATTTTCTCAATTTTGGAGGGTAGAAGTCCCAGATCAAAAGCTTTTATTGTTTTACTATGAAATACAGTGTTTGCTATAAGCTTTTTTTTTTTTTTGAGACACTGTCTCTCTTTGTCGCCCTTGGTAGAGTGCTGTAGTGTCATAGCTCACAGCAACCTCAAACATTTGGGCTCAAATGATTCTTTTGCCTCAGCCTCCAAAGTAACTGGGACTAGAGGCGCCTGTCACAACGCCTAATCTAACCTGTGACGTCAGGCAGTCTACCCACCTCGGTTTCCCAGAGTGCTTGGATTATAGGTATGAGCTATTTTTTTGTTGCAGTTTGGGTGGGGCTGGGTTCAAACCTGCCACCTCAGTATATGGGGCCAGCACCCTACTCACTGAGCCACAGGCGCGGCCCTAAATAATTTTCTTTTTATTGTTGGGAATTCATTGAGAGTACAAAGAAGCAGGTTATACTTACTGCATTTGTTAGGTAAATTCCCTTTTATAATTGTGTCCTGCCTCTAAGAGATATGTCACACACCATGACCATCCCACTCCCCTTTCTCTTTCCCTCTCCCCACTCCCTCCTCCCCATTCCTCCACCCCCTACCATGTACTAGGTCATCTATTGTCCTCATATCAGAATTGGGTACTTTGAATTCTTGCTTCTCCATTCTTGTGATGCTTTACTAAGAATAATTCATTCCACCTCCATTCGTTTAATACAAAAGATGTAAAGTCTCCATCTATTTCAATGGATGAATAAATAGTATTACATGGTATACACATATACCACATCTTGTTATTCCATCCTGGATTGGTGGGCATTTAGGTTGTTTCCACAATTTGGCAATTGTAAATTGAGCTGCGATAAACAGTCTACCACAAATGTCCTTATGGTAAAATGATTTTTTTCCTTCTGGGTAGATGCCAAGTATTGGGATTGCAGAATCAAATGGGAGGTCTAATTTGAGTTCTTTGAGAATTGTCTATACTTCCTTCCAAAAAGCTTGTATTAGTTTGCAGTCCCACCTGCAGCGTCAGCAGCTTTGAGATCTTGTGATGTGAGCCATTATCACTGGGGTTAGGTGATATCTCAGGGTGGTTTTGATTTGCATTTCTCTGATAATTAGGGATGATGAACAGTTTTTCTTTTCTTTTTTTTTTTTTTTTTTTGGATACAGAGCCTCAAGCTGTCACCCTGGATAGAGTGCCATGGCGTCACAGCTCACAGCAACCTCCAATTCCTGGACTCAAGCGAGTCTTCTGCCTCCACCTCCCAAGTAGCTGGGACTGCAGGCGCCCGCCACAACGCCCGGCCATTTTTTGGTTGCAGCCGTCATTGTTGTTTGGCGGGCCCGGGCTGGATTCGAACCCGCCAGCTCAGGTGTACGTGGCTGGCACCTTAGCCCGCTGAGCCACAGGCGCCGAGCCG
>CAUYRH010102787.1:0-17924 GCA_963574655.1 Perodicticus potto | reverse complement strand
TGGCCCCTTGGAAAATTGGTGTCGTTGGGTGTGGACCTGTTTCCCCCCCCCCCCCCCCCGGCTCCTGCACTAACATCAAGGTTTTTGCTCTGCTGTCCCTGGCTTCACACTTTGCCCAGCAGCGTCTGTGTTTGAGAGAGGGGACCATCCAGCTGCGGGAGATGGGCCGCTGGCCAGCTTGTTCCCGGCCCTCACCAGGCTGTAGTTGCAGCTGGGATGACTTCATGACTCTGAAATGGCCGTGAGGCCGGGAAACAGGGCCAGGATTGTATTTACAGGGTAGAAGGTAGCAAGTGTGAAAGAAACCCATGTCAGACTCTACCTCCTGCTGTATTAGTTTTTCAAAAATTACTCTTATCTCCAGCAAAAACTCCGAGTGCCTTTGCCCACTCCTCAAGGCCCCTTTCATGGTGGCGGCCTGGGAAAACATGCCCTCTCCAGACCCAAGAGCCCTTGGGACCGTCCATTAAATACTAACCCTCCTTTAGGTGTGTTTTCAGGTTTTAGGAGAAATGGCGAAATTTTACATTTGAATCAGAAAATGAGGCCAAGTCAATGGGGGAGGCTGGTTGGGTGAGACTGCAGTGAAGAGATGTGGCCCTGTTTCTCCTACAGGCTTGTCCCCTATACCAGGGCCAGAGTCTAGGCCCTGAGACATGGCCAAAAGACCCTCAGAGCCTCACTCCACAGAGGTCCAGACCAGGAGAGTACTGAGGCCCTGCATGTGACTGGGTTGTCCAGCTGCCTGTCATTTCAGTGTTGTGAAGAGGGACCTGGCCTTGCCTGGACGGGAGGAACACACAGACGCACATGGGCATAGATGACTTTATACGTGACCACATTGTTCATGATGGTGAAAAATTGGAATAACCTAAATGTCTGTTAAGGAGATAGATAAACAAAATGTGCTAAATTCATATGATGAGATTGTATACAGTGATTAAAACACATTAATGAGATCTGTCAAATCAGGCCAGGATAAATTTCAAACAGAAAAAAAAATCGAGCTATTTGCAGAATCATAACTTCAGTATGAAACTATGTAACAAAAGAAAGAAGGCAAGAAAGAGACAGAGAAGATAATAAAGAGAGAGAAAGAAGATTTAAAAAACCCCTCATGAACCAATGCTGTTTTCTGTGCTGCATAAAGGCATATATAAAAATAAGGGGGAGGTGTGTATGTGTATAGTGTATGTAAAAGTTCTGGAAGCCTAAATCCCCAAACCTCGAAACCTCAAACTATCTGTGGAGAAGTTACAGAGGGATGGAAATTGGGGGATGTAGTCAAAAGCTACTCTTTTATTTAAGCAGAGAATGAATTCATTTGTTTCTTATGTAATTAATAATTCATTTAAAATATGGGAAAATGAGGTGTTAGTGGTTTACAAACTTCATCCGTCCAGATTTAGCAGATGTGGAACTTTGCATTTGACCGATTTGTGAATAATTAGTGGTTTCAGTTCTTTTTTTTCTTATTTTCCTTTGTTGAGATGTAACAAATTGATATGATTAGAAGAGTGAGACGAGCTATGGGTGAATGTGTGTTCATAAATCAACAGGTGACTGTGGTAAGTCCCACTGGAGAGAGTCCTTTCCCAACTTGTTAGTCTGTCATAAATGGTTTTACTGAGTTATAGGGGCACCTTCCTGTCAGGCCAAACGCGGGTTGAGGCATTTATTGGTCTAAGTGTGCTATTCTGAAGGGTATGGAGCACAAAGAGCTGGGCACACCTGATCTATTGCATGGAGTCTACCATTTCGCTTCCTACTTGCTACTTGGAAAATCTTGTAGGTAGACATGTCAGTAGTGCAGACACCATGAGAGGAATTCATTTTATTTGGGGGTCAGGTAAGTGAATTATTTCACTAAGAATTCTACAGACTCACAGATAGTGATATCTGTAGACAGAGATTTTCAAATGTGGCATGTATATCTGTATACATGTGTGGAGGATTAATAATATAGTTTTAAAGATAATAAGAGGAGGACATGTAAAATTGCAAAAGAAATAATAAACGTATTAGGAAATATCTTACTATGCTTTATAACACAGTAAGTATGAATAATATTAGTTATTTTCAAAAATGATCTTTTCCCTAATTAAAATAATTGTATTGTCATTGTAGAAAACTTAGTAGTTGAAGAAAAGTATAAAGAACAAATTTAAAAACAGACAAAAATGAAGCCGTGGCTAACTCTTGGTTCTTGGATGATGGACATTTTCTTTTAGACTCTTCTGTTACTATAACAAAATCTTCCTAGCAGTGATACTACTTTTAGTCTTTTTTTGTTTTTTTTTTGGTCATATTATCAATAATATCTGAGAGTCCAGCCTAGAATTTTCCTTATATCCCTTTCTAGTCAGTTTCCTACCCAACTCAGACCTTGGTCTCCACTGGTCTGATTTCTATCACTATAATGTTAGCTTTTTCAGAATGTCATATAAATGGTGTCATGCAGTATGAAGGTCATTATGAAAGTTTTGAGACAGCCTCACTTCCAAGAAACATAATCCACAGCATCCTTCCTGATTCACCCGTGTGAGCTTCAACTTGCTCAGCTTCCCAGTGTTTCTGGGAAGACTTCTTTTGTTTCCGTGTGGCACTCAGTTGACATCAGCTATGGAACACTTTTGTTTGGTGACTTTCTATGATTTTAAAAGCAGCTTAAATGAGTCTCAAAGCCTTGAGCATTTGCAATAGGCTTTCATGGACCCTACTCCTTCCTGTGCAATAATTTTTTTGTGATTTTAAGAGTTTAGAAGAGGCTGAATTTCACTGAAAGATGAGGAGAGGGATGGGTGTCCGGTGACCACAGTGACTGAGGAGAACATCACTACTGTGGGAAAAAACAGTTTGTGAAAACCATCGAGTGCCTCACGCTTTGCCAGATGAGCAGAAGCGCATCAGTGTTGTACGGGGTGACAAGAGGATGGTCAGATTCCACACGGCAAGTCTAGACGCATTTCTGACATCGTTCCTGGGGATGAAACCTGGATTTACCAGCATCATCCAGAGAATAAGTATCAGTTGACAGTGTCAATTTTTTTTCCCTGTGAAAATCCACTAGCAAAAGTGAAGCCTCCCCGAAGAGTGTTGGCAAGAAAATGGTGGCATTTTCTCTAAAAGTGGTTGTGTCACAGCTGCTTTTCTGGAGGAACAAAGGACTGTGACTGCTCAGTGGTACATAATGGTGTGCCTATGAGAAGTTTTCATGAAGCTTCAAGAACGGTGGCCAAGGACAGGACTGCAGGGGACGACCTTGCACCATGACAATGCATCTGTCCACACAGCCGACATCACCATTTAGCTCCTGGAGTTCACAGAAGTTAAACTTATAACTCATCCATCCTACAGTCCTACCTGGCCCCATGTGATTATTTCACGTTCCTGACAGTCAAAAATCACATGCATGGAAGGAGGTTCTCCTGCCCTGAAGATACTGCTAACCCCTACAAAAGCCAACTCACAGGCTTGAGGAAAATGAATGGAAAGTTTTCAGGGACGATTTATAAAAACTCAAAAGTGCATAGAATGTTGGGGTGATTATTTTGAGAAAATATGGTAATCAAAATGATTTTATGTTTTTTAATTTGTATCTTAAAACTTGAGTGGTATCCCTCCTATGCGGTCTTTTGTGACTAGTTTCTTTCATTTATCATAGTGCTTTTGAGATTTTCCTATCTTGCTGTAGATATCAGACGTTCTTTTTTAATAGCTAAATGGAATGCCATTGTATGGGCATGTCAGAATTTGTTTATTATTTTAGATGATTTGGTGAGCATTGAGAATCTACGGGTTGAAGGTTTTCATTCATTTTGTAACACTCTGGCACATGATTTTCTCAAATCATGCTTCTGCTCTAGTCTCAGTTCCCTTCTCCTTCTGAGGCTCGAGTTGCAGTTATGCCAGAACTTTTGACTAGGTTCCCTATATCACTTGTGTTCCTTTCTGTTTTTCTTTCCATTTTTTTCCTTTCTGTGTTTCAGTTTGGGTCTTTTGCTGCCAACTTTAACTAGGCTGTTCTTTTTTTTTTTTTAGGCCCTGATGCTACTGCCATGAGGCTGGTGCAAATAGAGTCTGAAACTTCACTATTGCCCCTCGTGCCTGGCTAACTCTCGGTCAGCATGCAGACTTTCCTTCCCTAGGAAGGCCTTCTCTGACTTCCAATTCCAACTTCCAGCATCCCCGTGGCACCCTCTCAAAGCTCCTGAACACTAACCAAAGCTGTGGTGTTTATTTGCCTTCTCCTCTGGGCCATCAGATCCACCGGGCAGGGCTTGTGTTTGCTGCTTGTTTATTGTTGATTCTTCATCTGTACCTGGTTCCTCAAAACGTTTTAAGATTCTAAAATTTTTGAAATGTTGAATGAGTCACTCTCCAGTTACATGGGGCTCCTGTCTCCTGAGATTGTTTTGGTCACCTCATCATAGCTTGGAGTACCCCATAGTACATCAACCATCTCACCCTTGGTGATGAACTTCACAGTAACATTTACTGTGTATGGCCTCAGTTGACTTCAGAGATGGTGAAGACAATTAAAGAAGGGCACTCAGGAGAAACTTCTGCTATAGTACAGTTAGAATAACAAGTAGAAAATAGAAAATAAGTTTGAACATAACTGACAACCCCTCATACTTATGGGGAACTGCTGGCTCTTTTGGCTAAATTCTGGGTTATAAACTTCTAATTTTGCGGTTGACCCAGAAATTCTCATTTCTGGGAAGTGACTGAACCAATTCTCTCTTCTCCCGATTTGCAGAGGAGCTTGTGCTGTTTCTGACTACCATTAAGTTACCGCACTGGCTTGCTTTTACTACCGTTCTCTAGGGAAACAACGTTTATTCATCCTTCCTTCTTTCTTTCCCCTTTTCCTCTTTTTCTTTTCTGTCTCTTTATGTGTATTCTTTCCTGAGTAAGACACAAATTTATAACTCCAAACGACATGATTAGCATTTCAACCAAGGGTGTTCTAACAATGCATTCCATGGAAAAACAAGTATCTAATGTACGCAATATCAATATGAAACTGGTTGATGAACAAATACACATCTGCACAAGAGACAAACAATTAAATTCAGGTGGGGAGACGGGGAGAGGAGGCAGGGAGGGGGAAGAGGGGAAGAGGTAAGGGGAATTGTGTGTTCTCACTTAACAGACACAGTATAAGGGTATATGGCACACCTCCTGAGGGAGGGGCACAACACAACTTGTACTTTACCTAACTAATGCATACAATGTAACTTAATCATGTACCCTCATGTTAATCTGAAAAAAAATGCATTCCCACCCCCAACCCCTGCCCCCTGCCTTAATGTTGTTACACACTGGCCCTGGTCGGACTTGGGACTCAGAAGGTATAAAGTTTGCACTAGGTGAATAGGTGAGAATTTCATACATAACATATTGAGTTGCATAGATAATACATATTTCTGTATATATGTATATGTAAATACATGAATCTATAGATAATAAGAGTTATAAATAAGAAGCATAAGAATAGCTAATATTTACTTATTACATACAGTAGAACCTCTGTGAGTTGACCACCCAGGGGACTGTAACAAACTGGTCAATGTACAGAGATGTTTAACATAAGGAACTTCCATTGAGCACAAGTGATGTGTGTCTGGTCTATGAAAATTAGGTCGACTTAAGGAGGTGGTCAATGGAGGTGCTACTGGACATGACTACGTATCTTACCTAATCCTCTCACAGATCAGAACAGGAAAATACTGTCATTACTTATTTGTAAAGAAGGTAACTGAAGCACAGAGAATGTAAGTCAGCTTGCAAGGGTCAAATAATAAGGGTAAATGGGGACAGAATCTCGGAGCAGACCTCCTGTATAAAACTAAGAGAGAAGGAAAACCATGGAAGATGTGGATGGTGTTTCTTTAATTTACATTAACCTTTATTTTTAAGGAAATTGTAATTTTAGCAAATTTAACTTAACAATGCATAGCTCTGATTAAATTCCTTGACTATTTAAAACTTCCCAGTGGTTCCCGGGTGGCTAACCAAAGCCAGGCAAGCTTATCCATTACAAGCTTTCCCAGAAACTCTGTCATTTTTCTACATGCACTGGCACATTGAAAATTTCAGAGAGGGATGACAGTTTATCAGGCTTATATTTGCTACAGAGTGCATTTTCTCCCAGAGGATCCTCCAGTTCCCCAGTGATCTTGGGACATTTTAACTTGTGAACTAAAATTTAAATACCTAAGTCTTGTCCCTTGTACTTTAGTTTATGCCTTTCTGGCCATCTCAAAGGTATGCAGGAGCCAGGGAGGTAATGTCAATGAAAGAAGCCAGGAGAAATAAAAGGACAGGTGCCAAGTACCTTCCACAGTGAGAGGAGGGGAGTATAGTCTCTGGGCGAGCATAGGTCTTGTTCATAGGAAAGAGCAGCTCTTAGCTGAAGGTCACTATGTGAAACACAGGCTCAGGAATTGCCAGGCATTTTGATATTCCATGTGAATTTGGACACTTAGATTTTGATTTATACTATCATGATTTTTAAAGAATGGTAACTAATTCAGATTTAAAATTCTATGGGGGTGAAGACTGTGCAAGCCAACCACAGTACATTCACAAGCTGAATTTGGCCCCTCCACACCGATTTGTGACTTCTCTGTATGATAGGATCTCAGCTGCTTTTTCTTGTTCTTTGTAAAATGACACAAAATTGTTGCACAGGGACTTCTTATTTTAGGAAGAAGTTTGTAAATTCTTTCTGGGTATTTTTCAGTATCAAACACAAACAAGTATAATACACACATTTATGTATATGCAAATATAAATCATAGTCACACCCACATTTGGCTAACCCGTTTCTAGATTCACCTCATCATGAAGGTTGTTAATTATTACGACCAGCTGTGGACTCCTCTTCTTTTGCACAGTCCTAAGAGGCCACAAGGGGTAAGTATAGTCACCATTAAAGAGTGATCAACACTATTCAATCACAGGCTACCAGGCCAATGGGTGGTTGACTCAAACACTTCTTACAGGATTTATTTGCATGTGGTATGATGTTGGCTGTCTGTATTTCCTTTTGTTTGCTCCTAATATCTCTTAAAACATTTGCAGAGGAAGGTTAAAATTATATTGTAGGATAAGCTAGCTCATTTGTAACTAGTAGGGTAAGAAATTGACAAGGGTTGTAAAATTGGAGAGAAGAAAACATACTGATGTTCTCCTTTAAAAGTTCTATGCTTTTTAAGGTAACAGATAAGTTATTTCTTTTAATCTTGTCAGAAGTACAACTCTGGTTTAAAATACTAATAAAGCACTCCTTCTGTAGGTATGGGAATTTCTATAGGTATAGATAGTATTTGAAGCATGAGAGAATCGGAATCTGATGTGGACGTCACCACCGTTAACCTCATGCTGAGTATATCGCACCTATTTCTTCTCCCATCCAGTGAACTTTAGTCACTTTTCACTGCTGTATGTCACCTGCCCGAACTGCCTCAACCTCCCTACCCATGGAGAGGTGCTCACTCCCTTTGCTCAGGGTACGTGTCTGGTGCAATGGAGCCCCTGTGCAAGAATAAAAACTCTGCTTGTCCATCCTTCTTCTCTGTATGCAGCCCTGAGAGTGGCAGTGTTGTCTATGAATTCCAGGCCTTCACATTGAGCCATCACCCAGGGGTCACTAAACAAACATGGAGTGAATGTGCATTTAAATTGAACATGGAAATTTCGGAAGTCATAGATAGAAGAGCAATTAGAACTATCTACCCATGGAATGGGCAATGTGAACATTCCATCACTTGGGGTATTCAGGTGGAGGTTGGATGACAGCTTTAGAAAGTATTTCGGTGAGAGTTAGCATGGCTGAATGAGATCCTCTCCCAGATGCCTTCTAGCTGTGAGGTTTACAACAGGGCTTTCTGCTTTCACGCATACTTGCTCTGATGCCTGAGTTAGAAGAGCAGATGGTGCCGATGCTCTGCGTCCCCACTCGCAGCCCCAACCCCTGCCCTCTGCCTTAATGTTGTTACACACTAGCCCTGGTCGGACTTGGGACTCACACCTATTGACACCAGTGAGTCCCTGCCTGGGGGCTTTGACCTCTTGGCCCTGCTCTGAGAATGAACAGCTCCTGGGAGAATCCCTCAACTCATGATTGAAGGGAGCTACAGGGCAAACATCCCCACTCTCTGAGCAACAGGAGGGACAGTGCTCCCCTGGCTCCTGGTGCTCTTCATGGAGGACAAGTGTGCTCCGGTTGTCCACACCAGGGACTGGCCTACTGACGACTGGCTGGCTCCCTCCTGTCTCCCTCCTGGTGTCTCCTGGGGTCACTCTTCACCTCCCAAATAACTGACTTACGCTCAAATTCTTGTCATGAGGTCTGCTTCTGGGGATACCCCAAAAGATACTTGGAATCTCAGCAGTTCCTTCTGTGGACTAAATCCCAGGACACTCACATTTGTTCCCCAATGTGGAATTAAATTCAACAAACAGCTCCCAGACTGAAGACGCAGAAGTCACGGTGACAGGGGCCTCCACTGGCAAGGCAGCAGCAGGAATAGGCCGTGTTGTTTCAGATGCTAATTTACAGCTCCCACCCCTCCCAGCTGAGGCAATGTCTAGCACTAAAGCAAACAGTGTGATTGAAATGCCACAGGCCTGACAGCCAGAGCCAGCCTTCCGTAGGTGCCACCTTTGCTAACTGCACACTTTACACCACACGGCGCAATTTCAAAACAGCGCCTGGCTGAATGATAACACATTTGAACAAGTCAGAGCCCAGTAGTCGCCAGGGATAATTGTGTGGGAACTAGGTAAGGAGACAGGTGAGAGGTAAATTAGAATCCTCCCGGATTGTCTTAACGTGCAGCCAGTTAATATGCTGTGTGGAAGAAACGGTTGATTTTACAATTACGAAACACCCACATAACAGCGGGCGGGGGGAGGGGGGTGTTTTATGGTGTCCCTCATAATGACCAAGCTATTAAACATCAAGCAGAACTTGTGCCTTTTTAAAAAATTCTAACCTGAGATTTCTCCGGGGAAAAGGCAGAGCTATAGGCAAGTACGAGATGCCATCCTCAAAGCAAATCCAGGCCTAAGAGTGACGGATCTTGTGATTAATACTGACTCCCAGTACCCCCAGCCTTAGCGTGACCACAGGAACAGCTGGGCCAGGAAACACAATATGGGCGGCGTGTGATTGATGAGGAAACCAGTCTGCTGGGAAACGCTGTTGCAGGGGAATAAGCCACAGAGTCCAGCCAATGTAAAAACTTCAGCCTCGTGTGGCTCCTGCTGACAAAATCTATTCTCAGAACTGGAGAGAATATATGAGTGGTGGATGGAGTGATTCCTTTCACTCCTTTTGGTTAAAGAGGGTCTGTTGCTCTTCTAGAAACAGAGCTCTAAGGGGTCATCCCGAAGGCCACAGAGCCCGCAGCTGAGCACAGGCTTCATTGGTACCGCGCTCCCTGCCTGCTTCAGTTTAACTAGAAGACAGTTTAAGCCCAACCACGGATTTTACATATTAAAAAAGGTTTCTCTACTTCTGTTCAGTCTGAGCGTCCAGACAACTGTGGGATAAAACACCAGGGGGGAGAAAAGTTTCAACAGTCCCGTGTCCATAAATGCCACTTGGAAAAGGGTCTGTTTGTTTAAAAAATCTTTAATTTTACTAAAAGGCTCTAAAGACAGACTGCTGCTGCGCCAGGTCAGAATTAAGTTAATGTTTGTGTTGAGTCTTCCCTTGGAGCCTACTTATTTCACGCTGTATGAGAATCCAGATGACTAATGAGCGAACCTAACTGTCAGCCACACACTTGTGTAACTCCTTCCATCTGATGTGGGAGTCTCCTGCTCTCACCTCCCCCAAATTATAACAGTCAGCTATTCTTCAATTCCAAGTTTGTTTAAATAAGTTCCATGACTTGGGAAGGCTGTGTGTGTGATCTCTACTTTCTGGGATCTTTAGAATAATCTCAAATTCCTATAAAATGTCTGGAAGATCTTCTCCGTCTCCTCTCCTTTTTTTTTTTTTTTTTTTGAGACAGAGTCTCACTATGTCGCCCTCAGTAGAGTGCTTTGGCATCATAGCTCACAGCAACCTCAAACTCTTAGGCTTAAGTGATTCACTTGCCTCAGCCTCCCAAGTAGCTGGGACTACAGGCGCCTGCCACAATGTCCGGCTGTTTTTTGGTTGTAGTTGTCCTTGTTGTTTGGCAGCCCTGGGCTGGATATGAACCCGCCAGTTCCAGTGTATGTGGCTGGCGCCCTCGCCACTGAGCTACAGGAGCTGGGCCTCTCCTCTCCCTTTTGTCCCAGTGGAAGATAAGTCAAGGCCCAGTGGTTTGCTGTGACGCCATGTAGTATGTTTTCTCCATAAATTCTAGTACATTTGCTACAAATGAAACCTTGAACTCCAAGATGCAATAGTTTAAGTCAAAACTTCAGGGTTATGCAGGAGAGGACTCTTAGAGTCAGTTTCAAAAGTGTGACAATTAAATTTGGACTCAGCTGCCAGGCTGAATGAACGCTGACTTGTCACATTCATTACTTCATTAAATCTTCTCATCAATACCGGAATGCAGAGGTTAAAATCCCCTTATTTTGGATAAAGAAAAAAAAACCACTCTGAAGTCCATGGTCACTTGCCCAAGTTCCATAGTCTATCCAGGGACAAACTTAGAAAGATCCAAGCTGGCAATGCTGCTCAGAGCCCCTAGTTCTCTCCATTATAGATGTCTGAGTAATAATTAAGTTGAAATGACAGCAAAGAGGAAAATGTACCAACAACTTCATTTTCCTGGCTGCTCTTGAAAAGCAAAAAAAGTATAATTTGAACAAGAAAGCATATTTGAAAAATATGAACAGCTGAATTTTTGCCTTCTTGCCTGATGACAGACTCTTGGTCTCTTTCTGATCTGGCTTCTCTCCTTTCTCTGCTACAGGCTTATTTTTTCCCAATGAGTTTAAGGTCCCACAGCCATGTGTGTTCAGCGGAGGACAGCACAAGTGGTATTGCTTTTCCAGAGTTGCTGGGAAACCTAATATCATGCCTTTGCTGCTCACTGCACTGAAATGGAACATCCCTGTGTGACACAGCACCCCTCAGGCTCTGAGCAGGCTCCAACATCTGCAACTTTTCAGATTCCAAGCCTTTGAAATTTTTTTTTTTGCCTAACATGTCCTCCCAATGTAAGCATTGGGAAATTTTAAATAAGGTGGTCCTAGCTGGCAAGGTAAGAATTGAAGGAATATTTGGTGCTGGTTTCAAGTGTGATAAAGCAAATAACGATACTCTAAGGAAATGAGAGCTATAAGAGAAAGCATATTGTATTACCCACTTAGGGGTTACAGGTATTTCCATTTTAAATACAGTGCTTTTTTTTTTTTTTTGCAATGTTTTGAACTTCCAGTCCTAATTCAATGTATGATCTCTGAAATCTCAAAGTGGAGGGCTTTCCATCTTAGCCACACCAAATGTTTTGTGGCAGCATCTACCATTCCAAACAGAGAGTGCAAGAGGTGAAGGGATTGTGAAATTCTGCCAGAATGAAGACCAAACACGCAGGGCAAAGAGCTATCCTTATGGAAGAAATAGACTTATGTTATAGAAGTGTATTTTAAGCAAATTTCCTTATATTTTTTAAAGTTATTTCTTGCTTTGCTTTTTTTTATGTAAAAGCGAGTATGATACTAATGAATCCTGTGACCATTTAAACGCTCAAACGAGAGAGTTGCTACCTCACTGACGTGCTGGACCCCTTCTGTGGGTCAAACCAGTGTCATTCCTGAATGGCAGGCTGTCCCTCTGGTTCTTGTGCCTCCACTCTTTCTGAATTATAATGCATTTGCTAACCTAACTATATGGTTATTTGCATAAAATTATAAGGAGTCAAATGTAAACTTTGTATAGTTAGCATTTTGATGCCTCTTCTGGTTTGGAGTTTTTGTCCAAATCCTGTAACATCAACCTGCAGAAGCCAGCAGAGTGGCGGGAAGCTGGAGCAGTGTTCTCCACGGAGCCATCTGGTTTTTGTCATGGGAATCGTGTCAGTTTCCATTTGGTGTCACTGAGCTCAGCTAAGGCTGTCTAGCCTAGGCTCAGGGCTCCCCCCAGTAAAACTCCTGCTGCCTTTCCGTCAGTTAAAGCAACAGTGAATGCCTGGTAGTAACCAATCTCTCATTACTCCCACTTTCTCTCTATGTGAGCTTTTCCATCCACAGGCGTTTCATGGAAGATTAATCACAGAAATCAGCATGGGGACACAACTCCCTGAAGAAATGCATGCGTAGCCTTCTCTTCCATTCTGCAGCACAGGCCCAGATCCTTCCCTAATCCAGCATCAACCTCACCTGCAATGCTGGGCACTGAATGAACTAAGGACACACCATCAAATTCAACTGCAAATGTGGGTTATTTATACCCCAGACATTTCAATGTCCCCAGGGCCACAAAAGAAATCACTCTTTTAATTAAGGACATTTCCTTTTATGAGTTCCCGAAGGTAATGGCTCCATGCACAGGGATTTAATAGTTAGAGGGATTTTGTTGACTGATCATTCTCTCATGCAATTAAAGTCTATTGTACAGAGAAATGTTTTCGGTTTTTAGATTTTTTTTTAATCATGATGGCTTCTCCTTTAAGGCAATATTTAAATAAAAATTGCTGATTTGAGCTTAAGGATTATAGGTGTCTGGTGACTGTTTCAATTAATCTTAAATCAATATGCATTTTATGAAAACCTAGTTGTGATTTCCAGTTTGGTAACTACTGGCCATATGTGGATATTTTAATGAAACTAAAATGAATTATAATCAAGTAAAATTAAATATTTGGTTTCTCAGTCATGTTAGCCACATTTCAAGCACTCAGCAGCCACATATGGCTAGGGGCTACCATATTGGACACAGAGGCAGAACATTTTCATCATTGCAGAAAGTTCTGTGATACAGAGTCCTGAAACATGAAGGCAGGTGAAGTGCAGAGTGAGATCACTTCCTAAGAGATGAGCAGTGAAAAGCGATGTGCTATCTGAGCAAAGTACCCAGGAAGAACAAGTGTGCCAAAATGGATGCAAGAAGTTCAAACCTATATGACCCTGGGCAGGACAATAGAATCTAGCCCATATACCAAGAGCAAACTCAGGGTCGGACATGAACAATACCAAAGTCTGTAGAGCGAAAGAGAAGAGAGAAAACATGTGAGCATAATTGTGATATGGCTCTGATTGAGAATTCTCAAGGAATGTCATACTACTTTCCTGCTGCTGCTGTAACACATGACCACAGACTTTCTGGCTTCAACAACACAAATTCATTAGTTTCCAGTTCTGCAGGTCAAAAGTCTCGCTGGGCTAAAATGAAGGTGTTGGTTGCAATGAAGGTTGTAGGTGTTTCCTCTAGAGACTGGTTTCCTTGACCCTTTCCAGCTTGTGCAGGCTGCTTGCATTCCTTGGACTTGTGGTCTCTTCCTCCATGCTCAAAGCTGGCAGCATAGTGTCCTCAAGTCTCTCTCTGACTCTTACACTTATTTCCATCTTTAAATTCCCTCCTCTGACACTCCCTACCTCCCTCTTACAAGTCTCCTCTGGTTACATTGGGCCTGCTTAGATATATAAGATTATAATCCAGGATAATCTGCCCATCTCAAACCATAATCACATCTGCAAAGTCCTCTTGCCATGTAAGGTAAACATATCCACAGGTTTTGGAGATTAGGATATTTACATCTCAGGGGGAGGCATTATTCTATCTACCACAAGTGCAGTTAACACCTGAGGGCCTGCTTGAGGGCTGGGAACTTCATAGATATTTACAATTTAGAGGTTGCCAAACATTCAGAGGAAGAAATTATTAATTTATATTTCACCCAGTTTCATATGTGAGTTAATAGATGTAACATGTTCATATAAGATATACCTTCAAATATAAAGTAAAAGAAGAAAAATGGTTCAGGGTAAGAGCACCATGACAGAAAGAATGAAATATAAGCTCAGAAATATGCTCTGTAATGACCTCTCCTCCTCCATCAGTACATCCGTGGACATCTTAAAGGCAGAATTCTTTAAATGTAGAATCTAATAGTATGTTTTCAGTGTTACTTTATTGATTCAGACAAGGGGGCAGCCAGGACTTCCAAATAATCATATCCTGAGAATCAAGAAAATAGAAATGGAAACTGTGAGCATAGGGCAGAATGGAACTGTCCCTCCTTTTTCCTTAGGAACATACGGCCTCAGGAAGAAGTGTAGCAACTTGCTATGTTTTTTATAGTCCAATTATATTTTGGCCACTGAGACCTCAAGGATATTTAGATCTTGGTACTTACTGAATTTTAGATCTTAAGAAATTATTTATTAACTTGCATTTTTCCTAATTCCAGAAATGAGTCAGTTGATTACAAAAACATGTATAATATAAAATATAGCATCACATATACTTTAGGTGAAAGAAGAAAGATATATTGGGAAAGAACACAATGAAGGAAGAAATTTAAAAAAAACACAACATGTTATGTATTGATGTAAATCTGTTCCGGTTGGGTTGAATATATAGCCTAACCTGGTCATTTATACAATTGACAATGTTTTTAAGATGGAAAAAAATGAAATGCATCACTGAAAAAAAAAACTCCCATTAGTCTTGTTACTAAAGCAAGATGTAATTCTTTCTGGGGTCCTCATAAACATGACATAATGCTTGATGTGTTCAACGATGTCTTTTCCAAATTGAAGTTTCGTAACACTTTTTCTAATAGTAATTTTTCATATAAATTCTCAGAATCCCCAAAGCATAATTTCATATAAAACAGTTCCATAAAAATCCCCAAAGCATAATCTCATATAAAACAATTCCATAAAAATTCCCAAAGCATAATTTCATATAAAACAATTCCATAAAATGAAGTTTATGTACTTCCCTTTTTTTATTGATATATAATGTTTATACACATTTTTATGGGGTACACGTGATTTTTTTTACATGCATAGAATATGTAATGATCAGGTCAGGGTGTGTGAGGTATCCGTCACCATGAGCATTTATCATTTCTACATGTTGAAAATTGTTCAAGTCCTCACTTCTAGCTTTTGAAATATATTATATAATACGTTGTTGTCAACTATAGTCACTCTACTCTGCTATCAAACTTGAGCACTTATTTCTTCTATTTAACCATACATTTTTACATATTAACTAACCTACACCTCCCATTCACACCTCCCCATCCTTCCTAGACACTGTCTAGCTCAGTGAAATCAACTTTTTTAGCTCCCATACATGAGTTGACACAGGGGATATTTGTACTAATGTCTATGGCTTATTCTCCTAATATAATGATCTTTAGTTCCATCCATCTTGCTGCAAATCAAATGACATGATTTTACTCATTTTTATGGCTGTGTAGTATTCCATTGTGTAGATATAACACTTTTTAAAATTCATTCATCCGTTAATGGACACTTAGGTTGATTCCATACCTTTGCTCTTGTGAAAAATGCTTCAATAAACAAGGGGGTCCAGATATCTCTTTCATACAATGATGTCCTTTTTTTGATAAATACTCACTAGTGGGATTGATGATGGAATTTATGGGCTATGTTATAGTTCTATTACTAGTTTTTGAAAAAAATATCCATACTCTTTTTCACAATGGCTGTGCTAATTTTTACTCCCACCAACAGTATATGAGAGTTCTCTTTTCTGCACATCCTTCCTAACTTCTGGTTTTTAAAAAATCTTTTTAATAATAGTAATTATAGTTGATGTAAGATGATATATCACTGTGGTTTTTATTTTTCCCTGAAAAGTAGTGGTGTTGAGCATTTTTTCAAATATCAGTTGGCTATTTCTGTGTCTTCTTTGAGAAATATCTATTTTAGATACTTTTAAATGAGATTATTTGTATTTTGCTGTTGAGTTTTCTGAGTTCTTTGTATATTCTGAATATTACTCCCTTTTTGAATTAATATTTTGCAAATATTTTCTCCCATTCAACTAGTAGTCTCTTCACTCTGTTGATTGTTTTCTTTACTGTGCAGAAGCTTTTTAGTTTAATCTAGTCCCATTTGTCTATTTCTGTTTTGTTGTCTATACTTTTGGGGTCTTAGCCATAAAATCTCTTAGACCAATGTCCTAGAGTGTTTCTTCTATATTTTCTTCTAGCAGTTTTGTAGTTTCTTATGGTTAAGATTTTACTTCATTTGGAGTTGATTTTTATGTATAGTAAGAAGTAAGGGTTGAGTTTTATTCTTTTTCATATGAATATCTCGTTTTCCCAGCACCATTTATTGAAGAGGGAATTTCCCCAAGGGTGTGGGGACACCCTTTGTTCTTGTTGTGTTTGTCAAAACTCTGTTGGCTATAAACACTTGGGTTTATTTCTAGGTTTTCTATTCCATTTCATTGATCAATGTGTCTGTTTCTTTATCAATATCATGTTATTTTGTTTAGTATTGTCTTGTAATATATTTGAAGTCACATAAATGTGATGCCTCCATCCTTGTTCTTCTTTGAACTCAGGTAGTACGCTGCCTCCAGTTTGGCCTTTTTGCTCTGAATTGCTTTAGCTATTCAGGTTCTTTTTTGGTTCCATACAAATTTTTCATTTCTGTGGAAAATGTCATTGATATTTTGATAGGGATTGCATTAAATATGCATATTGCTAATATTAACAGTATTAATTCTTCCTATCCATGAACTTGAGGTGTTTTTCCATTTGTTTGTGTCCTCTTCAATTTCTTTCATCAGTGTTTTGTAGTTTTCCTTCTAGAACTCTTTTACCTTATTGGTTAAATTTATTCAAAGGCATTTTATTTTATTATTTTTTATTTATTTATTTTTGTTTGTTTTAACTTTTTATTAAAATGCTTAGAATACAGATTGACTTTATTTTGTAAATGACTGTTTTACTCTTTCTGACATAGGACATATATGCACTCTGATAAAACAGAATAAAAAGTCTCAGCTCTTGGGAGTTCCCATACAAGGCTCTGATCCCACATTTAGAGCTAAGCTCCTCACAGCAGCTTCTTTCATCTATTTTATTATAAAAATGGTGTTCTGTGGGACAAGAAATAGACTGATGCTAATTGACTTTTCCATTCCCTCTTTCTGCAGTGGAAAAAACCACTTTCACAAAGAGTTGTCCTATGTGGAACACATAGTTGTCTAGCTTGCAACAAGGTGATTAGGGAAAAAAATAAAAGAAAACTAACACTGAAGCAATCATACTTCTCATGTCTCTGAACAGAGAAATATGGGTAACATTTAACCAGAAGAAATAAAAAAGGTATGCAAGTTGACTACCTAGTTCATTTACAGCTAGACTTGTTCACTTAAGGCTTTAACATCTTTCCAAACCAACAATTTTATCTTAATCCAGCTATGCTTACTCATAAATGAAATGCATGCACTTCGCAGACATATATGCCATTGAGCCTCTGCATTCAGTACCTGGCATTGAGAAAGTATGCTTTCCTAACAGGTCAGTACTGAAGGCAAAGAATGAGAAATCCAACTAAACACTGATACTCTCTCACCCCAGTAATGTTATCCGCACTTTCCATACCCTCATATTAGAAAAAATCCACTGAATTTAGTTCAATCCTCCACAAATAAGCATAATCATTACAATTTTCAATTCTGAGGAAACAACCTCCAATCTGTTATTAAGGGAAAAATGATAACTTCTCATCTTAAGACCATCTCCTAGCCTTTCATCTTTTACTACAAGGGTATAGATTAAGATCATGACAATCCAATTTCACACATGGCACTAAGAACATGGAATGCCATATAAAAATAATCCTCATCACCCCACTGGGGACGCTGATACTTTCATATTGGGTCTTCAATGATAATAACTGATGCTGCCTCCAAAGGAAGAGTTCTACAGGAAGTGTTTGAGTTAATGTTTTTCCCAAATTATTTCTGAGAT
>CAUYRH010102786.1:0-10251 GCA_963574655.1 Perodicticus potto | reverse complement strand
AAAAAGTGACTCCAACGTAGAACTTCTCCAATTATGTATATAATGATTTATTTATTTATTTATTTTTTTCTGGTAGAGACATAGTCTCACTTTATCGCCCTAGGTAGAGTGCCGTGGCATCACACAGCTCACAACAACCTCTAATTCCTGGGCTTAGGCGATTCTCTTGCCTCAGCCTCCCGAGTAGCTGGGACCACAGGTGCCCGTCACGATGTTTTATTTTTATATATGTTGCAAATACGTACAGTGAGTTCTTTATGAGCACAGGAAAAAAAATCACTCTATCCTCTAAAGGCCCTAAATGAATTTTAAAAAGTTATCATTATCAGCCTACACCTTGATTTTTCTTAATTTTATTGTTAAAAGAAGGAGAGTACAGGAATGCTTGTAATTTTCTGTAAGGCAATTTGTACCTAACAGTATTACAGAGTGAAAAAAGAGAGTGATAATAGAATATACTCACCCTCTCATGACCATTTTGAGTTCTTGTAAAGAATAGAACTCCAATATCAGAACACAAATATAATCTTGTCCTCTGAAGATGATCATTCTCAGAATGATCAAACCACAGAGAGGTTTTTGCTACACTTTTTAATATGCTTAATTTCACGCTTTATTTTCATTTTTTTCCTACAGTTAAATGTTAATTTTTTCACACAGAATTGTGACACTTTAGGTAGCTTCACTGGTTTCTTTTCACCAATGGAAGTTTCACTCATATTGTGACTCTGTGGCTAAGGCTGCCGAGATTGCAGATGTTAGGGCCGCTAATACTGCCACATGGTTTA
The DNA here is from genome assembly GCA_963574655.1 of Perodicticus potto. Classification (NCBI taxonomy): domain Eukaryota; kingdom Metazoa; phylum Chordata; class Mammalia; order Primates; family Lorisidae; genus Perodicticus; species Perodicticus potto. The sequence goes on along the minus strand of CAUYRH010102786.1, from coordinate 9,463 downwards.
ATCTCGCCACTTTCCCCCAGCTGTGTTCTTCAAATCTTTTCATCCAATTAAGAGAACAAGTCTCCGTGAACAGAACTTAATCATTCTGTGGTTACTAGGTAACCTGTCCCTATAGCTTAAGAACATTCTATCCCTTTTTCCATTGCCAGTTACCACCACCACAATACATTAGGGATGATGTTCACCCTGAAGGTTTGATAATCTCCACCAAACGCGTTCTCTGTTTACAAGTGGTTTCACTGTTGAACACATAATCTGTTGATCTATCTTGACAATGTTTTTTCCATCATAAAAAAAGTGTCCAGAGTTTTAACAATTAATGAATTTCTAAAATGAAGCTTTCACAGAAGCACCTGTGATTCACACACTGCCCTACACAGTATAGCTGATTTCTATAAGCTACCAGTGAACACCATTCTTAAAAGATATCCTACCTAGTGTTTCTAAGGGCCTTCTATCTCCACCCTACTTATTCTTTAGTTTCTGTCTTTCTGGATATCTGCCTGCATTATACTTGAATACTTTAAATTATTAGGATCAATGACACAAATTGCAATTTTATACATAAAAAAATGGTCAAATATAGATAAACCATTTGGTTCTACCTAATGAAGAGCACTCTTGGAAAGTTAGATTTAATTTAGACTACATTAATTACTTCTTAGAATATTTGAGCAAGTAAGCTTAGAAAAGGGAAGGGGGGGTAACTGACAACCCTCGAGTATATTTAATCTATGACTTAATTAAGTTAAATATAAGGTCTCTTTTTTTGTTTTTTTGAGGCAGAGGCTCACTATGTCGCCCTCAGTAGAGTGCTGTGGCATCACAGCTCACAGCAACCTCAAACTCTTGGGGTTAAGTGATTCTCTTGTCTCAGCCTCCCAGATAGCTGGGACTACAGGTGCCCGCCACAATGCCTGGCTATTTTCTTGTTGCATTTGTCATTGTTGTTTAGCTGGCCTGGGCCAGGATCAAACCCGCCAGCCTCAGTGTAGGTGGCTGGCACTGTAACCACTGTGCTACAGGTGGCAAGCCAAATATAAGGTTTCTCTTGACAAGGTTTCTCTTTGAATCCTTCCATTTCCTTATCTGCAATTACTCACTGTTCATAATGTTTTTAAACAAAATCTAAATTGTCTAGCAGTATGAAAATGTGTTGTGAAAACAGCTTCTAGTTATGTAACATTAGGTGTCCACTGAGATTTATATACATAAGCAACCTTCAATTTAAAATACGGAGGTCAGCATGGTGGCTCGTGCCTGTAATCCTGGCACTCTGGGAGACTGAGGCCGGTGGATTGCTTGAGGTTGCTGAGAGCTATGATGCCATGGCACTCTACTGGGGGCAACAAAGTAAGACTCTGTCTGAAAACAAACAAACAAAAAGCAAGGAAGCAAAATATAGGAAAAGTATTTACAATGGGGAGAGCACAGTCTAGAAGGTTACTTTGGTGGTAACCTTGGCACAGAATGACTTCTGTGTGTCATTTGTAATATGCAGAGTGGCTATTTATGTAACATAAACAAGGTAGAATAAATGATGCTCCTAGTGTCCTAAATTCACTTTTTAAATAAGTATGGAAGTAAGGAAATATTCTCCCTTGTCAGAAAATTTAGGGGCTAGTGATCACTAAGCAAAAATTCTCATCTTAGAGGAGAGCAGAGAGAGAAAGAATGAGGGAGGGGTGGGGAAAGGAAGAGCAGAGAGAGGGAAGGAGCAAGGTGGGTGGGGTCTTGGGGCCTTGGTGTGTGCCACACCTTCTGGGGGCAAAACACGATTGTAAGAGGGACTTTACTCAACAAATGCAACCAGTGTAACATGGTTTCTTATACTCTCAATGAATCCCCAACAATAAAAAAAAAAATTCTCATCTTGCAGAAAAGGTTACTAGAGTCCAGAGAAGATAAGTAATTAGCTTATACAATTTTGTTTTCTGGCTCCAAATTTAGTGTGCATTCTACTAAGTCAGGAAATAGGCAGCAAAACTATTATTTCAGTGACTTTTGATGATGCACAATGATGCTCTTATGCAAATATTATCTAAAATAGTGGAAAAAATGATTTTCATATGCAATGATGGAAACAAAATGGAAAAGGTAAATGAGAGTTTGCTTACATCTTTTGTCTTAGGCAGACTTTTAGCTAAGCTACCCTACATAAATGAGAATACATGTATTTTACAGTCATTTTTTTTTCTGAAAGATCAATATGTATTATTCTTCCCACAAGAAATAGAGCACAGTTGAGTCCAATTTTTCTTCTACCCTGGAGATGATTACTTTACCATAATCCAGATTATCATTCACTTTGAGTTCAGGAAAATTTTACACTGGGGAGTTATTCCTCCAAAAGGGCAGCTTCTCTTATTCAAAGATGGCATAAAAGAATAACAACACTGACGATTTCCTGCAAACTAAAAGCTGCCACATGGTATTTCAATCAAACTTCAAGGGCCCCTACTATGTGCGAGGCTCTTTAGCTCATTTTCCTCTCATATTCAGGACAATATACTGTCTCTAGTTCATTTACAATTCCTTCAGTGATCCTCTGGGCTTTTACTGCTTTCAAGAGGATCACAGAAAGCTGAGTGTCTATAGGGATAAAGAGTCAGGTAAAACAGAACAGCTGTTCAGCAACCTACTCTGAGCTCTGCTATTACCCAGCTGTGGGACCTATACCAACGGCCCATTCACACATTCATGACATTGTTGTAAGAATGACAGGGGGTAGTATATGTAAATAGTTTACCACATTGTTGTTATAGGTTGGTTTCCTTCAGAAACAGACCCTGAGACAAGGACTCAAGTACAAGTAGTTTATTTAGGAGGCAATCTGAAATAAACACCTGTAGGGGGATACAGAAGGAAGACAGAGAAGAGAAGGAAGACCCAAAAGGGGTGTTATCAAGCAAGTTACCACTCGGGGCAACTGGAGCTTAATGTCAGAGGGAAACTATAGGAAAGAGTAGAGAACACAGCAGTTATTCAATCAGATAGCTGATTATCCACCATCTACCAAGAGGACTTGTGTAAGGGCTGCTGGGGGCCTTGGGTGGCTAATTCCATGGCCGCCTGACCTGCTCTGTAGGAAGCTTAGTGGGCTGTAGTGGTCATAGAAAGTGCTAAGCACTCAGCACAGGTGCAGGATGTTGGAAGTCACGAATGACATGAAGGAAGAAGCGAGGACTGAGGGCACGTGGGCTGAGTGATCACCAGCCGTGTCTGCTTTCCTAGCAACAGGGGCATTCAACGCACATTTACTCTTTGTATTTTTAAATATATTATTAAGTGACTTTTACGGATCTTTCATCATTGACTATGGCTGGCACAGAGAAGGCATTTGTTGTACAAACCTATTGTTTTTATCTTCCTAGAACCTTTCTCTTTTTCTTTTAGTAGAAGCTCACCCCCTGTCCTGTGGGTGATGCTGTCCCTTATCCCCCCTCCCTTCTTTTTCCCTGTGGTAACCTTGGCACAGAAAGACTTCTGTGTGTCATTTGTACTACGCAGAGTGGCTACTTATGTAACATAAACAAGGTAGAATAAGTGATGCTCCTAGTGTCCTTAATTCACTTTTTATAGTGACTTAATTCACTGTCAATAATCACAGGGAGGTGAAACATGACGTGGGAGCATACTTCTCTGCCAGCTGGCTACAGGGACTGATTCCAGGTGGGTGTGCAACCCTAGTGGGCATGTCACCCCCACAGTGTCCTTCTTGGGACTCAGGTGCTAGCGCTATTGTTATCCACTTCTCTGCTGGGATGTTTGAGTTCTGCGCTGCTATCTTGCTCCCTGTGGAAAGCCTGTGTCCAGAGAGAGACAGAGAAAGAGAGAACACGACCAAAGACATTATTTTATCCCACAAAAACAACTCTGGTTGAAGTGAGCTATGCTCTGGGCTCACTAGTTTACCAGTTTATATGAGCTAATAAATTTTTTTTTTTTGAGATAGAGTCTTAGTATTTCACCTAAAAGTACTGTGGCATCACCGCTCACAGCAACCTCAAACTCTTGGGCTCAAGCGATTCTCTTGTCTCATCCTCCCAAGTAGCTGGGACTACAGGAGCCCGCCACAATGCCCGGCTATTTTTGTTGTTGTTGTTATTATAGTTGTCATTGTTGTTTAGCAGGCCTGGGTTGGGTTTGAACCCACCAGCCCCTCCCTAACCACTGACCTACGGGTACTGAGCCGAGCCAATAAAATCTTTGCTGTCACTTGCAATGAAAGAGTTCTGACAGAGGGTTTAATATGTATTGTAGCATTTCATGCTCTAAGAATCTAAGACTTATCTTTTATCACATCACCTGCCAATGTAAGTTCCCCAGTAGTTGTAAAAGCTGCTTAGCAAGATGTTGGAGGCAGGTATGTACTGGCTGTGTCATTGTATCCCAGAACATACTCCCTCTCATATGAGGTTTTGGCATTTCATGTTATTCCTCAATCACAGCATTAACTAACTTCAAATTAAGTTATTCCCTTTGCAATTCTTTCAATTCTAGTTCATCAAGGAGAAAGTCTCTGTTTGATCCCAGTATGTCTTTCGTACCTCTCACCCTTGCTAATATCCCTTCCTAACAAAGACCAAAGGTGAGACTCAGGCCACAGTGCCCAGATAAGGTCCCCCTTTACCTGTGGTTTCACTTTCTGAGGTTTCAACGGGGCTCCAAAAATATCAAATGGAAAATCGCAGAAAGAATCTGTAAGTTTTAAATTGTTTGCCCTTCTGCTTAGCATGATCAACTCTTGTGTCATCCTGCTCCTCGTAGCCTGGGTCATGAATCTTCCCTTTGTCTGGCATCTCCACGCTGTCTATGCTCCCTGCCCATGAGTCACTCAGAAGTCCTCTTGGCGATCGTCTCACGTCATCACAAGAAGAAGGGTGAATACAGTGCAATAAGAGATTCTGAGAGAGAGGGGGAGAGACCTCCATTGCATAACTTTTATTATAGTATGTTATGAGATTGTTGTATTTTATTCTTGTTACTGTGGTGAATCTTTTACTGTGCCTAATTTATAAATTGAACTTCATCATAGGTATGTATGTACAAGAAAAGACTTAGTGTATGCAGGGTTTGGTACTATCCACAGTTCCAGGCATCCACTGGGAGTCTTGGAACATAAGCCTCATAACTAAGGGAGGATGACTGCACTGTTTTTCCAATTGCAATTGAGTCATAGTTTCTTTTCAAAAGTTGCTTAATTTTAAAAGTGAGTAAATTCAAAGGAAAATCATAAATAATTATATGAGGGGCGTAACAATATGGTGAAAGTCATATAGGTGATATTTAAAAGACTTAACTTTGGGAATCACGTATTTAGTGTAATGGTATCCCCGCTTCCACTGGGAAAAGAGAAGGTGTAGGCATGGGTCCACTCAGATTCGCATAGCCTGATTTGTTGCTGTGATTTTGACTAAAGGACAAAATTGGTCTCGATTCAGTTGGGAGTGAAAACACGGAATGCTTATTTTTCCCAATCACTGCTTTCAACTCTGTTCTAATAACGTTATCTCCCCACTGGTGGCAGGGGGGGCTCTTAACGCTTTGTCTGGTTCCTTAGCTGTCAGTCATTTTCAGTTATTAAAAGTTACCTTCAGTTTTTAAGATTCAACTCTGTTTATTTAAAACATTTAGCCTTTTTTGTTAGGTCCAAAGGTCTTTTCTCCCTTTCCCCTCCCCCAGCTCTAGCCAGACCAGTGGGCTCCAGTGGCTGGTTTTGGAGCTGGCGTGATCTGCTTTCGTACACTAACTACCACCTGGCCCTGCCTCCATGCACTGGCTCCTCTGATGCTGAGATGGGGAAGAAAAAGGAATGAGAAAGACCTAGCTCCTTCGTCGATTTATTGTCTTTACTTAGCTCTCATAGATGGTCTAAACCAGGCATCCTCAAACTTTTTAAACACGGGGCCAATTCACTGTCCCTCAGACCGTTGGAGGGCTGGACTATAGTTTAAAAAAACAAACAAACAATGAACAAATTCCTATGCACACTGCACATATCTTATTTTGAAGTAAAAAACAAAATGGGAACAAATACAATTCACACCAACTCATGTGGCCCGTGGGCCGTAGTTTGAGGACCCCTGGTCTAAACTATTCTTGTCTAAAGGCTCAAAGGAGATAAGTGGTGGCTCCAGCATGCCCCTCTGATGGCTCAGTCGAGGGCTTCCCCAGATGTAATGAATGTGTTGCAAGATTTGACTCCAGGTGAACATGCTCTGGCTGCATCATTCCCCACTGCATCAGTGCACCTGTGTCCTTGACCCCACTGCAGCCATTCCCATGTGGAATATAAGCCCCATACTCACTGACTTGTATGTGTATTTGGGATCCTTTTCTGTCCTTCTTGGGAACTCAAACTATTAAAGTTGTACATAGAAAAAAAGGAGTGGCCCCCCTCAATCTGACCACCCTCCATTGTGCCTCGTCTCCTTAATTCATTCGCCTTTACCTGTGTCATAGGGGCAGGTGAGCAGATCTGCTGACTAATATAGACATTGAACCAGGGTTAAATCAGAATTCCCCTTCTTGTAGTCATCTCCAAGTACACCAGTGAATGATTCTCTTGGAAACTGTCTCCCTTGGTATCCAAGAGGGGAAGCAGCTTGCCCCTTCCTGATGACAATACAGGCAGAGAATGACTTTTAAAAGTGATGCCCCAAACAAAAGGCAATCTCTAATTCCTTTACTCTAATTATCCTCATGTTTTCTTATTGATGGGTGTAGCCAGCTAAATAACAGCCACCCAAAGACATCAGGTCCTAATCCCTGGAACATGTAAATGTATCATATAAGGAAAAAGGGTCTTTGAAGATGTGGTTAAGAATTTTGAGATGAGATTATCGTAGATTGTCTGGGTGGGCCCTTAGTACAATCACAAGCATCCTTATAAGACAGGCAGAGGTACATTTGACAGACACACGGAAGAAAAGGTAGTATGAAAATGAAAGCAGAGTTTGGAATGATGCAGTCACTAGCCAGGATGCCAGCAGCCACCAAAAGCTGGAAGAGGCGAGGACTGGATTATCCCATAGAATGTCCAGAGGAAGTGTGACCTGCCGACATCTTGATTTTGGCCTGGGAATATTGATTTCAAACTTTCGAACTCTCTCCAGAATTGTGAAAGAATGGATTTTAAACCACCCAGTTGTAGGAAACTATAGTAATATACTAGTGCAGTGGGACACTTTTCGCTGACTTGATACCTCTCAGTGACTATCTCCAAGACAAGCATTTCTCAGAATAATGAGAGGTAATGATAAAGATTCTTCGTTTAGCCAAACTTTAGTCAAACCTCTGAACCTTCTCCTGAACATCTATGGAAAGGGAGATACCTCAAAGAAATGAAAAGCAGACCTACCGTTTGATCCAGCAATCTCACTTTTAGGTGTTTACCCAAAGGAAACAAAGTTCATTTTGTCAGAAAGAGACGTACACTCAAATGTTTACTGCGGCACAATTCACAATCTCAAAGATGTTGAATCAAGCCAAATGCCCATTAATACATGAGTGGATTAATAGAATATGTATATACCATGGAGTACTCAGTCGTGAAATATATGAACTAATACCTTTTGTAACAATCCGGATGGAACTGGAGACCATTCTTCTAAGAGAAGTATTGTAAGAATGGAAAAACAAGCACACATGTACTCACTATTAAATTGGAACTAATTGATAACACCCGTTGTACATAGGGCCGTAAAGCAGGTGGGAGGGGGAGGGCTAAATTCACACCTCATGGTTACAGTGTACGCTAGTCAGGGGATGGGCACACTTAAAACTTTGACTCAAACTCTACAAAAGCAACTTGTGCAGCCAAAACATTTGCACCCCATAATCTGAAATTTTAAAAAAGAAGGTAAGTAGAAAAAAAAAAAGAAGGGAAAATTCAGTTTAACAAAAATCCCTGCTGAGTCAGTTTAGTAAGAATCCCCTCCTCCCACCCTTGATAACAGGTCAGGTTCCTGATCCTTGGCTATCCCCCAGATGTCTGGTCATGCTGGCCTGTCTCCAGCAAGAATGCTGTTAGTCGGGTTAGCCAGAATCCCTCTCACCCCTGATGTCTCCTGCTAGCAATTTTCATCCACTGACTCCCATCCTGTACCTGGGCTATATAAATTCTCACTTGCCCATGTTGTATTTGGAATTGAGCCCACTCTCTCTCCCCTGCTGTGAGAACCCATTGCGATGATCCCTGCTCCTATTGCCATGGTCCTAAATAAAGTCTTCCTTACCGTCCTTTAATGAGTGTCATTGATTACGTTTTTTCTTTAATGGTACCCATCACTTTTTGTTCTGATTTTGAGTCTTGGTCACAATTCATGGAGCCCCGGGGGTGGGGAGAGGATATCTCACTAAACACTTAACGCCATCCTGTTCCAAAATTATTAACTGCCAGCATGGTCATAAAAAAAGTCTTGCTTTCCTAGACAATTGAGAATGTTGGTTTTATTTACATAGAGGATTCTCTTATGAGTTGCAGCAGAGACTATGATTCCCAATGCAATATGTATTTTCCCTCATGTAATAATTGCACTCTCAATTTTTATTTTTTTACATATATTTCTTCTCTCTCTCTCTTTCTTTTCCTTTTTCTTTTTTTTTAAGACAGAGTCTCACTCAGTCGCCCTGGATAGAGTGCATGGCATCAAAGCTCACAGCAACGTCAGACTCTTGGGTTCAAGTGATCCTCTTGTCTCAGTCTCTTGAGTAGCTTCACTCCCAATTTTTAGATGAGCGATGTGGAATCAAAGCTACATTTTCATTCTTCTTGGCAACTAGTCTGGACATATGATAAAATTCTGGTTATTCTAAAATAGAAGAGGTATATGGAATGTTAGGGGTGTGCCCTTTACACCTTTCTGCTGGGTAGAATATAGATGTGATGACAGGACCTGGTGCAGCCTTCTTACACCATGAAGTGGACTTGGGAATCAAAGAAACACTCATTATAGTAACAAGGTAGAAGGAGCCTAAGTCCCTGACATCATGGCATTTTATACCAATATAGAGGGGTTATCTCCAAATTTTCAGTAAAGAAATAATTAAATTTTGGGGTTTTCTATTGCAATCATGTATAATCCTAGCCAATCATAGTTACGCTTTTTGTAGTGTTAAAACCAGACCGTAGAAACTGATTCTCCTAGAAACTGCCTTTATTGACCACTTGAACCAGTCAGTCAACTCAGAATGCTTAGTTGGGTGGTACTGAACATATATATAATAGTAATATTATTGCCAAGATTCTTTTTTTTTTTTTTTAGATTAAATACAGGTATTTTATTATTCTTAATTACATTATTTCCCCCCCCCTCCATGGTAAGACAGAATTGATTTACAGAAAAGAATACAGAAAACACCAAAGCTCCTAGTAGAGGGAGAGATTTCAAGTGGGGAGAGAGATGCTCTCTCCATTCCTCTCCCGGTCTTTCCCCGTCTCCTCCTCTAGGCCTCTAGC